>JAXBDA010002951.1:0-38264 GCA_036023075.1 Gaultheria prostrata | reverse complement strand
AGAGCCATAATCTCAGGTTACTGTGCGATAAAGGAGGGATGTGATTCCAGGTTGAATATGTCAATATGTCATCAGGACTTGCATTTTATGTTCCTTGTGTCTTTCAAACATTAGAATCATAAAAGTATGTCATCACATACTCATTTCTATCTTTTCCAAATATGGAAATCATGGAATAATGCATCACATGAGGGGATGTTGGCTCTAAGGCTCAGTTTGGATGACAGTAATTTCAAGGGAGAATAGGAATGCGATGCCTTCTACCCATGAGGTTTTTTTGATTCCGACAATTAGCAGAGACAGAAATAGGAATGCGATTCTTGATGACATATTCAATCAGAAATCATATTCCTAGACTGGGTGGGAAATTTGATCCCTCCCTTATCCCATGGGAATCTAAGATTTCTGGCTCATCCATTAAGAAAATGTTGACTTTAATAAATTTCCAAAATAATTGTTTCACATGTAAGATTACTGAATTAATTCAAACTCCGAAATGCAATTCTTCGAGATATTAAATTTCTAGGAATTCGATTATCATTAATCATATTCCTATTCCTACCCAGGAATTTCCTTCTCGATAATCATATTTCTATTTTTACTCAAGATTACTGTCATCCAAACACCTCACTTAAATTTTAGAGTGCGAAAATCATCCTCCAAAATCGCATACGAAAATCCAGGCCTTGTTCTTTTCACATTTCCAAAAAAATTTCCAAAAGATTCTTTTTTCATCTTTCATCTTTCCAATCATTAATTACATTTATCTCTCCACTCATACCCCTCTCTCCAATCATTATTTTTATTTCTCTCTCTATCTCTCTTCAATTATTACACCTCTATCTAATTATTACTTTTTCCAAAAATCTATCCAAACACTATCTCAAAAATTTTTCCAAAAATATTCTTCTCAAAATTCTAAACCAAACACAGTGGTCATTTCTCAAAATTTGGAAAGAGAAACGGCACTCGGAACGTTTCTGATCTCTTTCTCCCCAAGCAGGCCCATAAGCGAAGCGAATATGTCCCTACCTTCTCTCTCCTCCCCCCTATAAATGAGCCATCAACCCTCGCCTCTTCCGAATAAAACAGACACAGCTCTCTCACTCTCTTGTCTACTACTACTACACTACTTCTCTCTCTCTAAGCTACTATTTGGTAGGGTTTACCACTCCACTACAGAGGCATATATAGATATATATCGTATCAGTGTAGAGAGAAAGGGGGAGTAATAAGTTATGGACGCCTACGCCGTTCATCTAGCGATGGCGGCTCTAGTCGGAGCCTCCTTCGTGGCTGTCTCAGCCTACTTTATGCACCGTAAAACCCTAAATCAGCTTCTGGAGTTCGCCAAGGCGGTGGAGAGGGACAGAGAGAGAGGAGATGACGGCGCCACCGCCGCCGCCGATGACGGCGACTCACCGCAGCATTTCAAGAAATTCGTGGAGAAGCGCAGCGGCCGAGGCCACGGCCGGAGAAAGGCCAACGGCAATTACCGGCGAGCGTCGGCATCGTTGCCGGACGTCGTCGGTATTTCCGGTGGACACGTCGACGGCGGCGGCGGCGACGAGAGGCGGTTAAACGGTCCGGTTCACGTCGATGTCATTCCGGCTGGGTTACCGAGGCTGCACACGCTTCCTGAAGGTATGTATATGTCATACTTCTCGCCAGGAGAGTGATGAATGAAAATGTTCTGAGACTGTGCTCTGAGAAATGAGGGTGTTGGTATCGCCACTGCTATTATAATGCTGAATACTAAGTTCTTACCATTTTGATGCAGGCAATTGGCATTGTTAGAACGGAACTTTATGTACCCTCTTTTTTTTGCCTTTGTTGAAGCATTACTTTTGTATTGAAAGTTGGAGTGACCCAAGGGATTTATGTGTTTATTACACTTAAAAGTGGAATAAGATTAGTTGAAAATTTTTAGTACTGCGTACAAGTGCAGCAAAAACGTTTGTCAACGGACCATCGATTATCGGTAGTACAACAGGTATATATAGCTGACTAAGCATCAGTTGTTGCCATTGGGCTGCAGGCAATTCTCATACTTTTTTGAGCATTACTTCACACATCAAAATTGGTGTGAGGAAAGGGTTTTATGTGATTTGTCTTCTCGTATATGTAGTGGAAATAAATGTTTATACCTGGGCAAAAACATGTTTAATTGAGACAATTGCGAACACAACTGCTATATAGCCCTGGTTAAGCACTTCCATACTTCAACATGGCCATGTTCTAGACTTTTGTCCATTTAGCTGCAGACTAATGGGATTTTCGGAATGGAAACCACCTTAATTAAGCTAGACTTTAGGATTGAAATTGGAGTGAGCAGGGGATTCATGTATATCGGAATGTAATTGAAATATTCTTCCTGAGTATACAGGTGCCCGGGTAACAGTCCTTTCTTGATCAACAACAAAAGTAGTTTTTTTGTAGGAAAAGAGGGAAAAGGTGTTAGAAGGTAATGCAAATCTCGAACTACAAATGATACACTGCTTCCAATTTGTAGAACTGAGAAAAAGGTGGGTTCTCTTAAATGAAAGAGAGTCCTGAAGCCTGAAGAGAGGCCAAATGACCCATTGTTGGTATAACAACTCGGTGTCCTTACAGTTACCTTGGAAAAGTCTAGCATTCTGCTCTAACCAAATAGGGGTTAGTTGGTTATTGCGAGAGCATATAATTGAGTGCATCCCAGGGGTTTGATTTCCTGTTGTGCCCTGTGTAGTTAAAGGTAGAATGAGGTCTGAGTATAATTGGGTGCACGCCTATTCGTGCAGTGGTTCTTTCAACTATTTCTTGCCACTATAGCTTCAATTTGATCTCTAATGGTGCAATAGCGTCAGCTTTGATTTTTTCCCTTTTCGTCTAGAGGAGCAGTGACTTTGAAAAGCAGCAGATGTGTGCACTTTCGTAATTAAGTTGTCCCTTCTATAGCTTTATGACAAATGATGCTTGATAGGATTGCTTATGTAGAAGTTAGGATGCAGAAGCAAGCACGAAACTAGCTTAAGTTTCATGCACAATGAAGGAAAAGCTTGAACTTGTGCTTTAGTTGTATGGACAAAAAAAGGTATAAAAGGGAATTTTTTGTCTTTAATTCCCTGTTCCAGAAAATATGGGATCAGTAAAAATGACTTCTTTTAGTGCTGATAGAAGGGAGACTACTCAATCAAATGCTTTCCAATTGTGCACTGGAAACCCTTTGTTCAATTTTCCACATTATGCAGGAACTCGCGACGATTTTATAAGAAGAATCAGGGTTCTTGCATGATGCCTCTTCTTTCTGTGACTGGAATTTGGGTTATAGAACTTGGAATAATGTAGGTAGGATCATGTGGGCTGCCATCGTATGGTGGAATTTTGTTCTATTTCCTAGTCCTTGGACTTTTTTACTACTTATTTCTCCCCCCCCCCCTTTCCTTTTGGGACCTGGATGTGTTTTTTTACCATTTCTTTCATTGTGGGTAATTGAATTGCCTGCTGCTAGTTGTTTGATTTATGCAGGCATGTTAAGCAAATGTGAGACCAATTCCATATTTTTTGTGGATTGTTTAGCAATTTAACTCATGGAGATCGCAATCTACACACACATATGCACCATATTCAGTACTTTCCTGTAAATCAGCAATCTCGCATAGAATAACATGGTTAGCTTTTATTTGGCTGACAACCGCCACCACGGTTTAGCTGATATTTGTGCCCTGGATTGAGCAGGATGTCAGAAACCACTCGTCACCTATTTACCTGCCCGAAATAGTTTGGAATCTGGACACAAGTTTGTTTAGATGAGCTTGTATTTCCTTGTACATAGGATATGTGGTTTTTAGTTTCTTGTATTTCTGGCACTACGTAATTGTTTTGAGAAAAGATAATATATTTTTGGTGGTAAGATTACTTCCGCTCAACAATAATATCGTTGTGTTTTAGGGAAATCTCCTGGCCATGTGACTTCAACCAAAAGAGCTGGGCATAGACCAACTTCTCCCAAGTCTCCTGTTGCTAGTGCTAGTGCTTTTGAGAGCATAGAAGGATCAGATGACGAAGATAATATCGTTGATGATTCTAAACTGAATACATATATTCGTACTAATGGAAATGCCGTAAGTTGTTCAATTAATTTCTCTCTTTCGCTTCGATTGCTAAGGATTCTATTGGATGATGTATTTGTACAACTTTCAATTTCACTGTCATGAATCTTGCTTACTCCTACTATATGTCTTTGTTTTGGCTACAGTTGACATTGTTTTTTCTGCTTTTCAATAAGATGCCAATTTGTTCCTGAATTTATGAGCACCATTGCGATGCACAGGGTCCAGAGAGTAATAGCCTGTTCCAGGATTTACCAAACCACGATAATGCCAATGGTGAGCAGATACCTATAGTTGCATCAAGTATGATCCGTACTCATAGTGTATCTGGTGACCTGCATGGTGTTCAGCCTGATCCTGTAGCGGCAGATATTCTCAGAAAGGAGCCAGAGCATGAAACTTTTGTACGTCTTAACATTGCCCCGAATGGTATCTTCTTCGACCTTTTGTTCTTTTTGCATGTCTTTCTTTTCATCACTCACACTTATCTTTTTACTTTTATGCCTATGAAAGTTGGGGGTTCCAGATGCTTGTAAATTTCCCACCTGCATGTGTTGTGGTGAAAACTAAAGTTCCGGAAGATGAAATCCTCAAACTGTGTTTTTGTAGTTGAACGAGGTTCTAATATATTTTGAGGCATTGCAGATCATTTCATCATTTCCTTGCTAGTTCAATGTGGAACCAATTAATTATATGTTTGACTGTGAATTGTTGATGGTCAATTCATTTGTAAAATGAACATAACTCATATTTTTCATAGTTTCCTATGCATCTCGAGGCCTAAATTATTGTTGTTTTTATTTGTTTCCCTCTATTTGTTATTAGATGAACCATCACTCGAGGAAGTGGATGTCTATAGGACTCTGCAAGCTTGCCTTGAACTGCGACAAAGTTATGTGTTTAGGGAAGCTATTACTCCATGGGAGAAAGAAGTAATATCTGATCCAAGTACCCCGAAGCCTAACCCAAATCCATTTGATTACACTCCTGAGGGAAAATCTGATGTAAGATTATGCTTCTAATTCTTTGTTGTAGGTCTTTCTTGAATTATGAGGTACAAAGTACATGGGTTGTTGACCTCATTAGTTTTCTGGTGAATGACATGCTAAAGTTCTCTTGCAGCACTATTTTCAGATGGAAGATGGAGTAGTTCATGTTTATGCAAATAAAGATTGTAAGTTGCTATGGCTTTTGCCATCCTGTTAAGCATGAATTTTTCATTTCTGTTTGATTGAGGGTCCTTAACGGTTATTCTCTAACATTTGGTTTTTCTCCCAGCAAAAGAGAAGCTTTTTCCTGTTGCTGATGCAACAAGATTTTTCACTGACTTGCATCACATTCTTAAAGTAATAGCAGCTGGGAATATCCGAACATTATGCCATCATCGGCTGGGTCTTTTGGAACAAGTAAATCCATTACTTTCCGGCACTTCTAAATGAAAGCTATTTTATTTTATCTTACATTGGAAATAGTGCTATGATGTTTGATGTAATGCTCATCTGGACATCCACGCAGAAATTCAATCTTCATTTGATGCTTAATGCGGATAGGGAGTTCCTAGCTCAAAAAAGTGCACCACACCGTGACTTCTACAATGTCAGGAAAGTTGATACCCATGTCCATCACTCCGCATGCATGAACCAGAAACATCTTCTGAGGTTCATAAAGTCAAAGTTAAGGAAGGAGCCTGATGAGGTGATATTGTCGATCTATCTGTTCATGCTTCTTAGTGCAAGGTTTTGGTTTTCCTGCTTGTTTTTTATAAAAGTTTTGAGTGGTGTATTTTGGACTCCATATGTTTTTTAAAGTTCAGAGCCACATAGAGACTATTGAACTAGACACATACTAAATATAAACAAGTCCTTGCTTGTTTAGCCAAATGATATTTTTAAAGTTCAGAGCCACATAGAAACTATTGAACTAGACACACAGTACTAAATAAAACAAGTCCTTGCTTACTCAGCCATATGAGAATTTGTTTGCTAAAATCAATGATAGGAATTGCTATTTCGCAGATGATAGGATTTTCAATTTGACTTTTATCTGAAGCTTTCATTTTTCGTTTTTCTTTTTTTTCCCTTTTCAGGTTGTAATATTTCGAGATGGAACGTATCTGACCTTGAAAGAGGTCTTCGAGAGCCTGGATCTGACTGGGTAATGAACTAGTCCTCTAGAACTTTTCATGCACATATATGAGTATCATCCTCCTCATCCTTGTCCTCCTCCTCGTCATCATCATCATTGTCGAACTCTTTTTTGATTTTGAGTTTGACTTGTTGTGAGATGCTTGGGAAACAGAATAGTTACTTTTTTGCTTTTCTCCACACAGGTATGACCTGAATGTTGACCTTTTAGACGTTCATGCGGACAAGAGCACCTTTCATCGTTTTGACAAATTCAACTTGAAGTATAATCCATGTGGTCAAAGTAGGCTAAGGGAGATTTTTTTAAAGCAAGATAACCTTATCCAGGGTATGTCTTGCTTGTTTCCTTATTCGGCGATATGCGGAAGATAAATCTTTAGGAAAGTTATGTTGTGTTGCTCTCTGTTTACTTCCTTGATATTAATTTAACTGTTTCGCAACGGAGCTTATTGTACCAGTAGATAGGCTCCTGTACTTTGAAACAGTTTTATGGTTAACAACTACTTTACAGTTTGATGCAGGACGACTAATTAAAATAAATAAATGAAGATAAACCCTAGGCACCCCTTTGCCTAAGAACCCCTAGACATCCCTGTGCTTAAGGAAGCAACGATATCCCTATATCAAAACCATAAACAAACTCAGTATTTCATAAAACTGCCAGAATAGAAAGAGTAGAGTCCTTTAAATAGGCTCTTGAAAAGATAACAAAAGGATAAATATGATCTAGATTGCTAAACAGGATAACTCCTAAAATAACAACTAAAACTATTAAATAAAATCTTAACATCTAAATAGATAGTGATAACATATACCAAATAGGCACTTGTTTGAGGTTTCTGACCCTCGAGTAAGATCGATCTACATTATACCAAATCTGATATTCTTTGTCAAGCACTTTCCTCGCATGAACACCACTTATCCAAGGATGTGGCCAAGAAGGACATGGCCGACATCTATGGGTAGGATATCACAATAAACAGTTGCGAAATACCTATTACCCACTCTGATACTAGAAAAGTAGAATTATTTTCCCAAGTTCTCATATGGTTGTGGGTGTGGTTTAGTGGCAAGGTTCCTCTTTTAGTGCAAGACTTGGAGCATCCTTAATGGCTTAACCAAAACTAAAAGGTTGCTAAGGTTAGCAATGTTCGTTCAAAAAAATGCTCACATTGGAAGAAACTCTTAGCAACTAACCAAATTTTGGCTCTTGGATAACCAAAACCAGTAACCTCTTTTGCTAGTAACCAAATTTATTGGATCCCACATACACCCATTATTACAAAAAGATTCTCTCTGTCCCAACAAAGTTTTGAAAAGATTAAAAAACCTTTTTTTTTTTGAAAAAATGTTTTTTTTTGAAAGCTGTGTTTTTCATAACTGTGTTTTTCATATACTTTTTCTTTTGTAATTTTTTTTTTCAAAAAACTCTTTTTACATGATAAAATGTATTTACACAACTGTTTGTTTCTCAAGAAAAAATGACCTTGTTCGTTTTGGGTTTTGAGATCGGTTTTCTCAATTATTACTTAATCATTACTCACATTTCCCTCCAATTATTACCCCCTATTTTCAATCATTACTCTCATTTATCCCTCCAATCATTACCCGACAACCAAAACCCAAAACCAAAACCAAAACCAAACAAGATCACTGTTTTTAAAATTAAAAAAAAAAACTGTTTCATTTTCAAAAAGTTTTAAAAAATTTATTTTAAAACACTTTCAAACTTTTTTTTTTGCACTTAGAAAAAAGTAATGTGGCATATTTGGTCATCCATGTTTGAAAAAGTGATGTGGCATATTTGGTCATCCATGTTTGAAAAAGTGATGGGGAGTCCATTGCTTTTTATTATGGATGAAAATCACTAATGTGGAACTTGACATTGCTAACTTTAACAACCTCTAAATGGATAATCAAAAGCTGATGTGGCAACTTTTGGTTATCCAATTTTAGTTAGACCATTGAGGATGTTCTTACATTCATGGGGAAACTTTTATCAATAACAAGTTAGGTAAATTATATAATAAACCCCCCAAAGTTTGCTACAAATCCCAAATTCAACCATGGGTTTTTAATTTTAACAACTTAAACCCTATAGTTCCATGCAGATCACAATCTCACTCCTCCATCCATCTCCATTAGCAAAAAACTAACGGGTTAGTCATTCTTACACCAAAACCCATTCAAAGATAGCCCATAAAAGCCCTAAATCGTCATATGAATGGAACACTGCTTATTCTAGGGGAAGAAGAAGTGTGAGTAAGCATAGTCATGAAGTGCTTGATTCACAGCCTCATCCCTAATAAGCTTCTTGTGACCAATTGGAGCCCATGCATCAAGCGAATCCAACAATTTTTAACAGAAGACTTCTAGTGTTCAAAGCAATCCCCGATTTGTGATTGAACAACATATTATGGTATCCATGAACTACCAAATTGTGCTTGGTATTTCAAAATGCCATATTAGTAAACAAGGCGTCACTTTCTATCCACCAATCTAGTCCACTTTTGGGTAGGACAACATCACCGTTGAATCAAAGTCAGTTTCGCCCAGTACCCAACTAGCTCCTTATCCAAATTAGCCATGAAACACAATCTTAGGAGTACAATTTGAGCTTTACCTCGAGTGCGGGGAATTGAGGTTTCCATCAAGCCAAATCTTGCTGTAATCATCCGAATTCATGATTTGAGTGGCTGAGAATGTAAGTGTAAATGACGTTAAGGTTGATAATTGGGGCTCTAGTGGGCCGTGGGGATCAAACTCATATCAGATTTGGGCGAGGATTTGGTTGATTCGTTAGATGAGGTTTAATTTGGCTTACAATATCGAATTCGGAGGTGCTGAGGTTGAGGTCGACGTAGCCACATAAGACGAGGATGGCGACAAAACTGCAAAGGATGGTGATCTTGATGTTGTGGAAGTGCGGTGGATTTGACAGCTGCGGGGGATCAGGGAGCCTCTTCTCGATCCACATCCTTCACTTATCTTCTTCTTTCACGCTTCTTACCCCCTCTGATGTGAAGTTAGTTCAATTTTTATGCAAAGCCCTAGGTTTCTCTGGGATGAGTCTTGGTGTAACCGTGCAAGGAATGGCTCCCCCGTTAGTTTTGCTAACGGAGATGGATGGAGGAGTGAGATTATGATGAGTCTGGAATTATAGGGTTTAAGTTGTTAAAATTAAAAATCCTGGGTTGAATTTGGGATTCATAGCGAACTCTGGGGTTTATTTTTTAATTTACCCTAACAAGTTTGCACATTCTTTCCCCACAGTAAGCAAATGTGTGAAATTACTGACAAAGTGGAGGAGACTGTCTAAGGTGTCCTTTGATTCTACGAGAGTGAGATTCGAGCTCAGTATCGTATTAATTGACTCTACATGACACTTCACGAATGAGTTGCTCAAGATCATCCATAGAAACTAAATTTTCAGTTTATTGGAAAAAATGGAGTGAGAACAAGAAGCGCACTAATGTGGACATTCTAGTAGAATTAACAAAGTTTTCTCCGTGAATAAGAAGAGAAATCAGTACTTTTATGGGAAATAGTACCTTCGAGAGATCAAATTTAAGCCCTAGTACCTTCGTTAGATCAAATTTGAGTCCACAATGATCTGCTGTTATTGGCTGATGGTTAACGCATGGTATGATGCATGACGTGGCAAGAGTGTGCTTCAGTGGAGTAACGGTGGGGCCACGTGACGATGGGGTGCGGCGGTGTGGGGGAAGATGGGTCCGAATCTTAGTTGTACGAAGCGGGAGTGGGAGTGGGAGTGGGAGGAGGAGGAGCAGGAGTGGGGACGGGAGAGCAGAGGATCGTAGAAGTGTGGGAGCGCCGTCGGGAGCGTTTAGGGAAAATTAATTAAATATCTGTATGTCTTTAAATATAGTTAAATGTCAAAAAGAAAATATTATTCTACCTCTTAGATTGCAAAACATAAAATTACTTATATGTTTAATACGAGATTCCAACTGTTCGCCATATCTTAATTGCACGAAGCCGGGGCAGGAGTAGGATCGGGGGCAAAGGATTATAGGAGCTCCTCTTTCGGGAGGGGGAGCCTTTAGGAATAATACATGAAAATACAAATATGTAATGCAAGTAAATATTTGTTACGATTCATGTCAATTGCAAAGATTGTCTTAGTAACTAAATAATATTATGGTTATATAAAGTAATTGAGCTAAGTTAATATTTTTGTAATATCATATCACTACTTGTTTCTTTGGGGATTTGTATACCTAAGAGGTTCTATCCTAGTTGTGAGCGGGTTCCTTTCTCAATAGGAGCGAGGTTCTAGGAGAGTCTTGACTTGGGAGCGCGAGAGGTTCTGAGGTGGATTTGCCACCCATTCAGGAGGTTCCTGCAACTAAGGTCCGAATTTGGGTTGTGTGAATGGCTTGTTGGACTGAGTCGGTGTAAAGTTCGTTTGGTGGATAGCACTGTATACTAAAGTTGATTGACTGGTGGTGGCTTGGAGATGTGGACTTGTTATGGCTGTTGATGGTTAGTAGACTAGGGGAATGATTTGGGCTTGTATGGAGTTTAGTGGGCTGAAAGGTTATGGACTTATCTATTTCAAATACGGGGAGATAATGTGAGTAGTGATAAAATGCAGCTTGAAATATCAATGCTTGCTCTGATACCAAAGTTGATGCATGACGACTAACGAAAATAAATAAATGAAGACCCCTAGATATTCATGTGCCTAAGGAAGCAATGATATCTCCGTATAAAAACCATAACCAAACTTGTATATTTCATGAAAATGCCAGAATAGAAAGAGTAGTCCTTTAAATAGGCTCTTGAAAAGATAACAAAAGGATCTAGATTCCTAAACATGGTAACTCGTAAAATAACAACCAAAACTATTTTTAAAAATCCTTACATCTAAATAGATAATAAAAACATAAATCAATATCCCTCGGATCATATACGAATAGCTTGTGGGGCCCATGGAGTACTCCTTATGGTTCCCTATCACAGTTAGATGGGTTGAAAGAGGTGGTTGCAGCTGTGTTAACAATTCCATTAGGTGGCAGTAACTGTGATTGTAGAATCTTGGGGTCAACCTATTTGCCTATGCCGCAGAACACTTTAAATGCTCTGAAAAACTACTCCCACACTTTATCCATGTCTAAATTTTTTTTGAAGGAATATAATTCTTATCTTTGGCTAGTACAGTTAGGAACACACCGTAAAATCTGATGAAGAAACTGGCTGGGAGTCTGGGAAACTAGATACAAGATGATTTAATTTGAACACACCTCCCAATTTAGGACATTCCTTATGTGCAATTTTACTGAGTTACAATAATAGTTCAATTCGCCTTAATTTCATTCCTGGGTTTCCTGTCATTCTTTTCCTCGTATGCTTTTTTCCTTCGAAATATGTTTAAATCATTTCTACTGTAAAACAGGTCGTTTCCTTGCTGAGCTGACAAAGCAAGTTTTTTCAGATCTTGGTGCAAGTAAATATCAGGTGCATTCTAGATACAATTGATCTTCATATGTATTGTTCTTACAAGATCCTTTTAGATATATGAAAGATTAGCTTTTCTGCATTTGTTCCTTTATTGTTTGCTTGTACTTCTAGTTGTTGCGAACACTCAATGTGCATGCATCCATTGGTGCCGCAATTGCCTTCTCCCGTTTTCATTGATTTCTTTCCCATTTCCTATCTGTTTTTACTTGTTTCAATTTTGCATTCGCTGAAGAGGGGTTGGACTGGTGATTGATTGTCTGGTTGAGATTTATCACTGCGACCTGCAGCTTCCTGTATTCCCCTTCTATGGAGCGTAGTTGAAGAGGAGGGAAAAGGGGGTTTGTTGCGGGTAGGGCTTATGGTTACCGCTTTCATTAAGCGCATAATTAGCGCAGATGTTCTGTTACTGCAAACTACAATCCCTTGTGGTGGACAATTTTTTTTCAGAAATATGGTTGCATCGAGGCATTCATTATTCAATATTTCATACCTTTTTGATAATTATTTTGCATGCCCTAAGTTTCATCTGACTTAGTACCAAATTGAGAGTTAGTGGTAGATGGATTATGAGTTTCCTTGTGTTTTTGTGCGGAAGTATCAAATGGCCCCTTGAAAAAGTTCACAAGCTCCATTGTCTGTTCTGCCTTCTTCTTTAATTATCTGTAGTATCTGCTGCAACCAAGAGTTTTCTTTGGTCGAAATTGTCTTTTGAAACTTGCACTAAAGATTCGGTCTGCATGCTGTCTACCTCCCTTAACAATTTCATAAAGGGCACGGGCACGGGCACGGGCACTAAAGAATGGGTTTTTCAGTATTTCCATATAATTATGTTTCCTTCGAAACCCACTTGTCGGATTCACATTTTACTAGATCTTCGGTCTCTAGCCACAAAAGAATTATGGGGAAAAACATACAATCTTGAAATTTTTTCTTCAACTCTCTACCGTGTTTTGTGGGAGTTTGGGTGTTCTCTCTGTCCAATTTTGGCTTAAAAGCTTTAGAAATTTGAGCTCATGACCAATTTGAGTTTTGATGCTCACCTTCCCTTAAGTTCTGTCTCTGGTGGCTGTTTGTTTGTTCGTCATGTTGTTACTGCTCTATCCATATTGAATGTTTGAATTGTTGCTGCTACAGATGGCTGAATACAGGATATCAATATATGGTAGGAAGATGAGCGAGTGGGATCAAATGGCAAGTTGGATAGTGAACAATGAATTGTATAGTGGGAATGTTGTTTGGTTGATTCAGGTACTTGATGTCATTCAG
Organism: Gaultheria prostrata; assembly: GCA_036023075.1. NCBI lineage: Eukaryota > Viridiplantae > Streptophyta > Magnoliopsida > Ericales > Ericaceae > Gaultheria > Gaultheria prostrata. Next base: position 25,279 of record JAXBDA010002951.1, on the reverse strand, counting down.
AGAATCCGTGTTTTTATGTGTTATGCTTTTTTGTTCTTTCTTGTTTTCTATTTCTTCTCTTTAAAGGCCTTGTTCTCTAATAGATTTTAGGTAGATTTTATGAAAATCTCATAAAATGGGCATTTTATGGAGAGGTGATAAAATGAAGTTGTTTTCCCAATTGATAAAATGTAGTAGTTTTCCTATAGGTTTTAGGAGGATTTTATGAAAATCTCATAAAATGACATTTACATTTTATGTGTTGAGATTGAAGTATCATAAAATGTGAGATTTTATGTACCTAAAATCTATTGGAGAACAAGACCTTTTTCTTTCATTTTCCGTTTGCAATGGGTGGGTTGTGGGGTTACCCACTTACCTAGCTTTGGCTTGGAAAAGTTGCTTTCAACTAACAACTTGCTTTATGAAAAGTTGGTTCCGGAATATCCTTGACCGTGACTTGTTGATTGTTTGGAGATGATAATGATAGTTGGCACTTGGCAGGGAAAGTAGTTAGGGTCATGAAAAACACAAAAAGAAAATGCAGAGCCTTCTCAAATCTTGTGTATTATTCCTTAGGTTCTTCTTGGTGCTTAGAAAAGGGAAGGGAATAGGAAAAGAAGATGAAAGGGAAAGCTATTCTCCATATTTTTGTCATACTTAAACGAGCATGCAATTTAGATGTTTCCAACAAATGTCTAAACTAAAAGAGGAGAAATGATATCTGAATGAAAAAGTTACTCCCACATTTTAATCATTTGTTTTGTCCTTGTTTTTATTGCAAGTTAGAATGAGAAAACATGTGACGGAATGAAGTAATACGGTCTGAAACTATAGACCTTCCACAGGTCAAACAGAGGATATCTATAAATGAATTTCGAAGTTTCACTTCCTGGAGTAAGATGTCAGCATCACACTATCTTCTGTTTGTTTAAATTGATAAATTCGGTGCCATTGAACTCTGTAGACTATGAAAACTCCAACCTCAACTAAGTACCTCGAGGTCACAAGACCTAAGGGCCTTGGCACAGGTTTTAAGATGCTATGATCCCAATGAACGTGTTAGGCACACGACCACTTGACTGACTACCTGGATGGACCGTCTGTAAACCATAGAAGCTTTCAAGGGCCTTCTATGCCCTTGGTTTCATTGTTGTGATTAACTATAGTTCCATTAGGTCTATATGCTTGGGAACCCTGTAGGTACCTTGAGGGTGACCCGTGGAAGGTCTATAGTTTGGTTAGATCTATATGCTTCAGAAACCTGTAGCTGAGGGTGGCCCCTTGAAGGTCTCTATTGGACAACCTTATGAGTTCTTCTAGAGCCGAACTAAGGGAATGCTTCACAGTTGACTCCTGTGATCTCTCTCTGAGTTTTGTCAAAGCATGTGCTCCAGAACCTGTTTTTGTATTTCCATCAGATCCATGATCTGGAACTTGGTTACCATGTGCACAAAGCAGCCTCCTAACTTAAGAATGAGAAGCTCCTTCTGTAGTCTTCTTATCACATCTCCTACACCCCAGTCAATGTGTTAGTCTTAGTTGGCTGGTGGGCCAGGGCCCCCCTGCAACTATGTGCATGCTAGGACGTTGGGGACTTGTACTTGGTGGCTATGAACATGGACTTGTGGAGGTGAGGATCATCTCCTCATGTCAAGCTGGCAGCATGGAGAGGGACACTATCTTTACACTGTTGGGGAAGTAAGATCTGTATCAGATAACCGTGGGATTGTCCCATCGTAAATATGGCAGGTCTATCTAGAAAAAGACTTCTTCTCGTATAATACTTTGACCTAATTCTTATCTTTTAACTCCTTGCCTATGGAAGGAGGGTTGGTCTCCCCATTTATTTCATAAAACCATCAGCTATTGAATTGTGCCCTCTTTATATGTCCTGTTCACCAATGATGTTCTCTGTTCTTCTGGGATCACTGATTAACACATCTATCTCTCCAGCTTAATTTCAGAGATCAGATACTCTACAAACTGAACAAATGCAGAAACATTTTATAGGTTAACTTGGCTAATTGTACATCTGCTAGGATTAGGCTTGATTTATGTCTGCTATCTCTATGAATATAAAGCAGTTATTCTGTTAACACCAGTAATATTATATTCAGTGGTGCATACTCAGAAACTTTCTGCTGTAGCACTATTGATAAACCAGAATGAAGTGAATACCCTTGCAATTGAGAAAGTATTTTGTGTAACAGGTAAAGTTGCTTACGTGGTATCCGTTCTTAATAGAACAACTGAACAACACCTGTCCAATCCTCCTATTTCTCTATCTCGCTCATCTTCTTCATCGACCCTCTGACCGGAAATGAAAACCCTGTAGTGCGGTGCCTTACTACAACCCTGTAGTGTGGCATCTGAGCTGTCCATCGCGCAATCAATGGTCTTGATTTCATCTCGGTCCTTGCAGATCTGAGCTGTCCATTGCCGAGATGAAATCCAAACCATTAATTGCTGAGATCAACGGATCGGATGCTGCACTACAAGATAACGATCCTCTGACCAGCTGCCAGCCTCCCACTGCAAATCCCCAAACCTTGCCGGTACCAGAGAAAGGACGGCAACGGTAAAAATCCAGCACCCATCTAATTTAGCACTCGTTATTTTTTGCTCAGCACTAATTTTATCATTTTTACTTGGCATCTTCTTCCTAATTCTCAGCCCATTATAAAAAACTAACCCTGCCTTTTTTTTTTTTTTTTTCAAAAAGTGGAAAGATCTCTGAAGTGCTCACATTTTTCCTCCGATTCACACGGAAATCTGAACTCTGTTGCAGCCAAAAACAAATTGAGCTCTGCTTTCATTAACTTCTGATACATATTATTGTTATTTATGCAATTTTTAAATCACTTGACTGGGTAAAACAATCAAATCGACGGTGTAGGATGAGAACACTTGAAACAGAGAAAACCAAAAATGTCAAGAAGGTCTCAGTCTACTTGGAGTTCATATTTTTCACATGAGGGTGGAGACAGACGCGGTGGTACAGATATAGGAGTTGTCGTTGATGGTGAGGAGGAAGAGGTGGCGGTGGAGTGATGATGTTGGAGGACTGGAACAACGGACTTGTGGTCTCAGACTTGGCGAGGTCAGTGATCTGATTCGGTTGTGCCGGCGAATGTGGGGGAATTGCAGTCGCGGTGGGTGTGGAGGTATTAATCGGTATGAAGAAGATGACTTAGAGAGAGAAATAGGAGGGTTGGAAAAGTGTTGTTACATTAACTGAAGGGTGGAAGGGATATCATGTAAGAAATATACCTGTTGCACAAATTATTTCTCCTTAAAATCATCCTGCAAGGGATCTAGCGTACTGATCAAATTAGATCACTAAATATAAACTGCCAATGCAGTCTAGAATATCCAGTTAAAAAATTCGCGCAATATTTTTCCTTATGGAACATAAATGACATGGTAGCACAACACAGAGGCTTTGATCTATCGAATGATCAGTCTTTTGCGCTTTATATTATATTATGTTAGAAAGGGAGCCTTCGTATCAAGGGAAAACGAGGCAGTTATTAAGGACATAGGATTATGATGTGGTAGCAACATGAAGCATATGTTGCAACTACTGGAAAGGAGATACTAATCCCAAATTAATCCATGCTGAAACTAGATTTTAATGGATGATTCTTGTTCTTTTAACTTGAAGAGTGGAGTCCTTGTTCTGGAGCTTTCCAGGTTTTTCTGTTCGCAAGTTTGCAAGCACCTTAATAATTTCACTTCAATCATTTCAGATGAATCACTAGAGTCTATGAATCTGATAGATTACCTTTCTATTTTCTACCAAGTGTAATATATATTCAACAAATTACTAGCCATAGATGAAGCTTATTTTGCTGTTATCTGAAGACTAGAGGTTTTTCTGTTTGCAAGTTCTTAGATTTTTTACTGTAGTATTTGGGATTTCTGTTACAATTAAAAGCATTTAAATTTCTCTTCTTTCAGCTTCCGCGATTGTACAATGTGTACAAGGAAATGGGAATTGTGACATCGTTTCAGAATATTCTCGACAATATCTTTCTTCCTCTTTTTGAGGTTACTGTTGACCCGGATTCACACCCTCAGTTGCATATTTTCTTGAAACAGGTATTCACTCTCTTATCACGATTCTTTTCATTAGGGTAAGCAGAATTTTTTTAGCTGATAGATCACTATAATATGAACTGGACAATAGTTGTTGCACTGTTTACCTTAACTTGTTACCCCTTCATTTTGTTGGATTCAGTTTAAGTTGGCCCTGTTCGGTTTAGGGGGTTTAGTTTTAGTTTAGTTTTGTTGACATCATCATTTTCCTCATTTCTCTCTCTATCTCTCTCCACTCATTCCACCTTTTGACATCATCAAAACTAAACTAAACTACCAAACGAACAGGGCCAATTATGGTTTATTCTTTTTTTTCTCAACTCTGAAGGACTTAACTTGCGCACTGTAATAAATTCAGGTTGTTGGGTTAGATTTGGTGGATGATGAGAGCAAGCCCGAAAGACGCCCTACAAAACACATGCCCACACCTGCTCAATGGACTAATATATTCAATCCTGCGTTTTCATATTATGTGTACTACTGCTACGCTAACCTTTACACTCTAAACAAGGTATGTATCAATCGTTCCTTTGTTCACTAAGAAGTTTGAACAGTATTGTCAGATTGTATGAAATTGCGAAGTTTTATTTGCAATTTAGGACATTCAAAGAAACTCGTGACACATTTTTGGGATTGTTGTGAAATTCATGTCGGACACTGGTCTAACACTGATCGGACACTGGTCCGACATGGATGGACTACTCTCGACAGCTCCTCTATATGTATCAATGCTACTTGGTTTTTTCCACATGACTTGACGTGTACTTATTCTACTAGTGGCAGCAGGATTAGTTATAAGTCCACTTAGCTTGCCTTTCTTTGTAGCTTGATTCAGGTGTTTTCTCCCTTTTAATGTTGTTGCTTCTAGTCAATGAGGCTTAACATCTTGACAAAAATAATTGATCCTCTGTGCTTTATTTTTTTTCCTTCAAAGTAGAAATGAATAATTGTTCATTCCCCACCGGTTTTAGTCAGTTTATTACAACAGTAAGCATCATCTGGGAATTCAATTGATGTATTCAGGGTGATGTTTACAGGGTTTGCTATTCTACTTGTATCCTTAGCGAATTTGTTCTTTCTAGTTGCTTGTTGCCTGTTTTCGTTGCAATAAATTGTGAAATGTTCAACCATATGTCTCAGCTTCGGGAGTCAAAGGGTATGACAACTATTAAATTCCGTCCGCATTCTGGAGAGGTACTTATGGAAGCTCCTTCAACTTGGCTGTGATTTTCAGTGTAGATTGAATGCCATGATCATTTATATTATCATGTTCAGGCTGGGGACATTGACCACCTTGCTGCCACTTTTCTTACGGCTCATAATATTGCACATGGAATCAATTTGAGAAAATCTCCTGTACTCCAGTATTTGTACTACCTGGCTCAGGTAAAAACAGAAGCGTAGGCTTAATATAGATTGAGGCATGTGGAGTATCTAACTCTTGAGAATTTGTCGTAATGTTTTGTTCATCAGATTGGTCTGGCTATGTCTCCTCTAAGCAACAACTCATTGTTTTTAGACTACCATCGGAATCCTTTCCCAATATTTTTCTTACGGGGCCTCAATGTTTCTCTCTCTACTGATGATCCATTACAAATTCACTTAACGAAAGAACCTTTGGTGGAAGAGTACAGTATAGCTGCTTCTGTGAGTACCCTCCCACCATCTTTCTCTGCAATATAATATATGAAACGATGAAGGTTTGGAAGTCGAGTACAAAAAGCCATGGTTGATTAACTCCTCTCTTACAGGTTTGGAAGTTGAGTTCTTGTGATCTGTGTGAAATAGCCCGTAATTCGGTCTACCAATCGGGTTTCTCACATGCTTTGAAGGTACATCATATTTTCCAATTTGAAAAAAAGTTGCCAGATACTTTTCGACTCTACTTTCCAATCTGTTCTTTCATCTGGTGCGTGGTCTGCTCAAATTCCTCTTGTTTAGGTATTTTGAATACCAAAATTTAGTTGTTTGCGTCAGTAGAAGAACTATTGCACTATGAGAAATAATAAGTAAAATGAAAATGATAAGTCAGAGTAGAGAGAAGTGCATATATCATTGCATGATATTTGTTGACCAGAATATGCTTTGGTTTACCTTTTAAGGAAAGCTAGTATTGTCATTGAAGGACATTAGAAAGATATGCAGTTGGTTAGTTCTAGTTGAGCTGAGTTCTGAAAAGAAACCTAGCCTGTTTAAATGGTCAGGTACTTTTTCAAATTGATGACCCAGTCCCCCGCCCCCCCCCCACAAAAAAAAGAAAAAGAAAAAAGGAAGTGCAAGGAATTTATAAAGCTCAACCACAAAAAAACAAGTTCAGGGACACTGCCCCAATTACATCACAACGAAAACACGATGAAGAAAAGTTACCTATACATCAACCTATATTTTTTTTTGAAAAGCATACATCAACCTATATAGCTTTAAGAATTTTATCAGAAACACCCCAATTAGCACAAAGAGCTATATTCTTTGTAGAGAGGCCTTCAAATTCCGTCGAGAACTAAGGAAATCCCTAACATCATTTGCATATTCGTCGAAAAACCTGCTCTAAATCTGAAATCCACCCTTGAAAAATTCTGGCATTCCTCTCCTTCCACACACCATAAAATGCTGCTGCTAGGGAAACCTTAAGGCCAAGGCACCAGAGCCCCCTCCCTACCTTGCACATTTGGACAGAACCAAGCAAAGATATCCTCCAAAGTATTAGGCATCCTTTGAACTAAATTCCTACTCACCAGGCCATGCCAGATATGTAATGAATATGAACATTCAAAAAAGAGATGCACGGAGCCAGGATTCGGCCAAAGGGGTGGCACTGTTCAATGGAAAACTAATTACATGTTATGCGGAAAAATATATATATATATAAAAAAAAAACTAGTTACAGGTTATGCGAATAAATTGAAATTTGATTAATTTTTTGTACAATGTATTAGGGTTTTTTTTTTTTTTTTTTTTTCCAGTCGAACCACTTTGGTCTATATATTTGTGTAAAGTCCGGGTGACACCTATCCACACCCCTCTCTATGTTAGCACCGTCACAAAATAAAGTTGGCCAGTAAGTATTCTTATTAGTGTTACTTAATTTTGACCTTCTGGAAAAACTAAACAAAATGTAACATAAAGAAACTAACTATTTACGTATTTTTACATGAAACATGTGACATAATAATTGCTTTGTGTAGCAAATACCATAATTATAATTGCCTTGGCGGTACCAATGCAACACAAGTTAGTTTTGGGGTGGGTTTGAGACTCAAGACACTCAAAATTGTGTGAAAAGGTTTTTCGTAACCATTTTAAAAAGAAAAAACGAGAGTGGGAGGTGGGAATCAAACCTAAGCCGCTGAGATGGAAGGCCCGACCACCTTAGCAACTAAGACAAGGACACAATCTAGCTAGATTCCGGGCTAATTGTTATGTATTACTCCCTCCGTCCCAAATTACTGGTCTCTCTTTCTATTTTGGGATGTCCCAAAATGTTGGTCCTATTTTTAAAAACAACTATCAAAGTATGTCAAACTTTCAGTTTTACCCTTAAAGTACTCTTTTCCTCCCAATTTATTTAACAGTTTTTGAAATTCGTGTCATTTCTAAATTGTTTATATCTTTTAGTACATAACGTTTTTCATGATTTTTAGAACTTTGTATAAAACAGTTAATTGAGATCTATCAAACAAGATCCATATTGCAAGATCTATATTTAAAGATATAAACAATTTAAAACCACTTAATAAACTTCACAGTTTTGAAGGATAATTTTGGAACTCTAAGACAATAATTTTGTCTCCTTAAAAAGTTGGATTCCCAAAAAGGGACGAGCAAGACGGAGTACGTGTTTTGTTATAACCTATGAAGCACAGACACGGCTCGGCGTCATCGTATCGCGGTGTCTGGACACGGGGACATGGCAGGGACACGGCGGGAAACGAGTCCGGACGCGTCACTGGGAGGGGGAAACGGCTTAATCGAATTTTTGGAACGGCTGGGGACACGGATGAGACACGAGAGAGAGAGAGAGAGAGAGAGAGAGAGAGAGAGAGAAGAGGAGACGAAGAAGAACCATTGGATTGAAAAAAAGAAAGAAAAAGAACCTGTACGAAGAAGAAGAACGATGCAGTCCAGACGATGAAACCCTCTGATCGCCGACGAGAGCTTCTAGTCAGTTGATCGATTACGTCTTTTTTTTTTTTTTTCCGTTGTGCTACCTGCCGCTATGGCTGCTGCTACTAGGGTAAAGAACGTAATAGGAGTATATATATATGTGTGTGTGTGTGTTTAATTACAATACACACCCAATAATTTTGAGTTATAAAACATTTACCCCTAAAAATTAAAAATTATTACCAATATACCCTTATTTTTACATTTTGCAACAAAAAAATAAAAAAATAAAAATCTATATATATTTATTATTTATTTATTTTCCACGTGGCGTGTCCCCCGCCGTGTCCGTGTCCCCATTTTTTTAGAATTACCGTGTCCGTGTCCGTGTCCGTGCATCATAGGTTGTAACGATTTTAAAAACAAAACACACGGATTGTAAACGTCAAGAGTCAAACATGAGTCACTTAGGTGGAAGGCCTATCCACATGCGCTTTGACCATTTTGACAAAGAGGAATCTTGTTTCAAACTTAGCTCACCTTTATATTTATTATTGTTCTTTGCAAAAAAAAAAAAAATTTTTTGGGTAGTATTTTTGAAACTGGGGATGGCACGTTCCACCTCCCCGCCCTTCTCAGCTCCGCCCTGAGAGATGGGTATGCAACTCCTGAGCATTTCCACATAAACGTGTAGCATCCACTAGCATTCCCTAAAGCCGGAAACGATCTTTGGTACTCAGTCGAGATTGAGCTGCAAGCGAGAGAATGAAAGACCACCTAGGAACTATGTTACCACCCCAGACAATACTAGGCTTCGGTGTAATCTCTGCCTAATGTTGTTCCAAGCTGACTGAGCAGTGTAGTTACCACTGGCATGGGGCAACCACACCACTGAGTCCTCCATGTCTGATTCAGGCAGCAGAGTGGGAGGAGACTGGGCAATAATAGTTTGAATTTGCAGATTCCTCATTCTAGGCTAACTCCAACCACCATTAACAATGGTTGAGTCAAACTTGGCCTTCAAAGCCCTGCCCCTATTGATCACAATGCTATCCCCAAATCCCAAGAAGCACCGACACTCCGGGGAGGGTGATGTACCGGTATCCCAGACTTTGGGACGCGGATACGTCCGGACACATCCCAGACACGTGTCTGACACGCCTTTGACTGTGTACCATTGACCATATCAGATGCACCGTTGACCGTATCCTTGTATTCTATCATTATTTTTTTCTCAGGATACGTGATGAACACGTCTGCGGAGAGAGAGAGAGAGAGAGAGAGAGAGAGAGACGTGATGAACATGTCTGCGAGAGAGTGATGCACCGACTGCTGCTACCGCATGGTGCTCATCTTCTCTGGCTCTCCACGGCAGCAGTTGACTGCTGCTGTTATGTTTTTTAATGTTGGCCCATTTATGTGGACTTGGACTGAAATATATGTTAATTGTTAAATTTTGGACCTAAGCTCCACAAAGACAAGATGCATACCCAATTTCTTTTACTTGTTTATGAGATGAAATTATTTTTAATCAATTTTCTACTATATTAAAAATAATAAATAAATTATTTCATTCAACGTATACCCAACGTGTATGATTCCTAATTTTTTGAGAAATGACGTGTCCGTGTATCCATATCATGTCGTGCCCGTATCTGTGTCCGTGCTGCTAGCCCAAATTGATCATACAATGGTCCAAGAGGGTGCCAGTTATCAAGCCTCTAAAAGGTATTATGACCATTTCCAATGAGGTACTTTAATAGAGGCTTACCAAAAGATCTAAGACCCCAAACCTTCCTTGGAGTCCAAGATGCATCATGGGGAACATACATATTCCAGATACAATTGTCCTTTATGATATAAGTATTCACCCATTTAACCCACAGGGTATCAGCTTTTTTACACAAAGCCCAAAGATGCCCAAGCATGGTTGCCTTATTCCAATCCTTGATCCTTCCAAACCCCAAACGCCCTCCTTTTGGACAACAAATCTGCTCCCATTGAACTTCGGCACCACTATGTTTTAACATCTGGACCTGACCATTGAAAGGCCATCAGGGAACTCTCAATCTCCTTAACCAGTTCACTTAAACATTGTACTCCAATACACGTGGATACTAAAAAGCACCGACTGTGTGAGTAGATCTCTGCCATGGTAAGTCAGTCTTATTAACCAGTAACCAGCCTTTGATTCTATGCAGATCTTTTCTTTCAAGACATCACAATCACCGGCTTTCAACTTTGTAGAAATCAAAAGACCCCAGGATATTTAATAGGGAAATGCCCTTCAGGGAATGGCACAATGTTCTGCATTTGGCACTTCAACTGATCATCTACACCTCCATAAACAATTGCACTTTTATGTATATTTGGTTTAAGCCCAGAATAAGAGTGAAAGTCATGCAACATATCTCTTATCAGACCAAAAGACCCCTGATCCACCCCACTGAGGATAAAAAGATCTGCAAATGCTAGGTGGCACAAGTTCATTGCTTTGCACTTAGGATGAAAACTAAAACTTCCATGCTGAATTCTTTCCTTAAGTAGAGCTGCAAAGGCTTCCATCACTATAAGAAATAAGTAAGGGGAGATGCGATCACCCTGCCTGCCAAGGAAAATATCCCTCCATACTACCATTCACAACCACTGAGTACTTGGTAGAGCGGACACATTGTCGAATCCAATGTCCAAACAAGCCAGGAAATTCCATACATCTCATAGTGTCAAAAAGAAAGTCCCAATCAACAGAGTCATAAGCCTTCATAAGGTCGATCTTGATTGCACGCCTAGGATTGCCAACATCCTAACTAAGTCTAGCATCAACAACACACTATCTATAATAGACCTCCCCTTAACAAAGGCAGACTGAGCTTTGTCAATGATGGATGGAAGCACCAGTTGCATTCTATTAGCCATAATCTTGGTAATCCAAGTATAAGTAACATTACAACAAGATATAGGCCTGAAATCCTTTACGAAAGAGGGAGCACTGACCTTAGGATGGCTCCAGTCTGGAAAAAGGAAGAGACAGCTCTTGAAAAGTCATATCCAACCACATCCCAAGTTTTCTGAAAAAACAAGCAACCATACCTATGGGGGCCTGGAGCCTTATCCCCATTGATAGACAGAAGGGCTGCCTTGATTTCCTCATTAGGCACGGGCAATCAATTGCTGTCAAAAGTGGATTGGAACTTTAGCATGGATAGCTTGCTGAAGCTGCATAGATGCACCAATTCTACCTTCAAAAGCAGTACCCAACAGACCAATATAGTAACCCAAAATCTCATTCTTCACTGCCACAGGATCATCAATCAAGTTACCACTCACATCAGTAAGACTTAAAATAGTATTTCTGGCCCTATGAGTACATAACTTTCGATGGAAGAACTTTGAATTATGGTCACCTAGGGCTTGCCATTTAACCCTTGATTTTTGTTTCAAAAAGGATTAATAATCCAGGTGGTCACTGGTGAATCCTGTAATTCATAATGGATTGGGTGGGCATAATCTCTTGGCCAATATTTTGACTTCTTGAAATGCTCAAAGGGAATGTGATGGGCACCTTGGCTTCTTCAGCCTATCACTTTTTTTTTTTGACCTGACTGCGCAACCCAAACCCCCGGGGGGAACTGGTGCAGCAACACATCGCCACGGCCCCCCACTTAAATCAGGGCACTCACCCAGAGGGGAGTTGAATCCCAGACCTTGAGGAGTACTCCCAAGCCTGGTTCCGCCCGATCCACTGGGACAACCCTTGGGCCTGGGTGTGTAGCCTACTATCACTTACATTAACCTTCAGGTGACTATTAAGAATTTCAATACGGGATTGTAGTCTAACTAGTTTAGGCATAATAGTTCTCATTCTTATTTGGTTTGTCGGGTGTTCTGTTGATTACACCCTGCATTTTGTTTGGATGGTTGGTAGACTGTGTCCTGCTTAATGGAAGAAACCATATATTTCATTTGTTGAGAAACTTAGTCCTTGGGAATTTTCTTTTGGTCTACTGAGTTGATTCTTAACTTACCCAACCACAAATACTTGACAAAGCATTGTGAAGTTGAGATTAGTAGGCATAGCTTTTGTTTTGCAATGCTTATGAGGTTAGCAACTACAATGTTATAGGCTATTGATTTTTTGGGAATGTCGACTAGCCCTTCCTCTTATTTTCGGTAAGCAAAGAAAAGTAAAGTCATACACAGATGGCTATTTTGTAGTAACAGATAAGATGCTTTCGATTTATATATTAGCAATATTGAGATTGATGGGACAGAAAGTGAACAAGACTAGAGAAAAGAGCATTTAGAAAGCATAGGGAAGGGGGAGATTTATAGACCTATACCCTATCCTCTTGCGTTACATTAACTTGATTCAAACTTCAAAGTACAGAATATCATTTTTTACTAACATAACGTGACAATAATCTTTGCTGATGTTATTGGTTTTTCTTTTTGGTTGAAATTGGTTTTTCTGCTTTGAGGAATTTAGGCTGTGGTAATGAGTCCTGTCAATACTTTCCACCTTCCAACTTCTGAACCATTAAATTTTCTGTTCTTAGTCCCACTGGGTCGGAAAGGAGTATTACAGGAGGGGACCTGATGGAAATGATATTCACAAGACAAATGTTCCTCGTATCCGCCTGGAATTCCGTGATATGGTATGTGCAAGCTTATGTTACCTTTAAGTCTGGTTTGTTGTTTGCTGCTGTGCATTGTTGTATGGTTCTATTCTAATTAGAACCCGGGTTTTCCGCAGTCCATTTTGGACTGCCCTCTGCAGTCCATGTAATCTTACAGGCCGAGACTGCTTCCTGCAATCCCAACCCAGACTGCATAGAAGCCGGGTACTTTTAATTAAGTCCCAGTTTTGGGACTGGGGAAGCTAGGCCTTGGATTGGTTTTAGAGAACACTTTCTGCCATGTCAAAAAATAAAAGGAAGAACACTTGATGCAAGAGATGGATGTAATGATTTAGGTTTTCGTATAATTAGATGATAGTGTTCAATAACCAGAGGTTATAGTGCGACGAATAGACATTACTGTGGCGATATAACTTACCGGATTAGAATCAAAATGATACATGAGGTGGTCTGTACTTTTAATATCCTCCCGCAATTGCATTTCTAAACAACTTGTGTCCCAAGTTTGTGTGGGGTATGTGGATTTGTGGAGGCATTTATCAACGGAAAAGAAAATTGCAGGAAACAGAATTAACTTTTTGACCCTTTTTATTTTTATTTTTATTTTTTTTTATGTAAATCTTTGATCCAAACATAACCTTAGGAGAATAACAAGTAATTGATGGAAATTTTCTATGCAGATCTGGAGAGAGGAGATGCAGCAAGTTTATCTGGGGAATGCCAATTTCCCTGAAAACATTGACCCATAATGCTGTAGTATAATCTTGCGGTCATTTTTTGTTTGTGTATGCAGAGGTAACTATGAATGTCTCATATCTCTTTACTCGTAGTTGGGTAGTTTGGAGATTTCTCATAATAAAGTCTAATCTAATAGAAGTATGATTTGTTTCGATGTCAAGCTGTTTTGGGGAAGAATGCACGCCTCTGCTCATGGATCCGGGAGTTGTGACACCTGAGTGCAGAAGACGAGAAACAGCCAATGTGGGTGCAAAGGCAGTGCTACAAAAGCAGGCAATGCTGAGGACTTTGTGCAAGGAAATGTGGAATGGTATTTTGAGCATATCAGGAAGAGGTTGGTCTGCAGAAAGCCTAGAGCCTGCAGGAGGCATCCTAATATACTGCCAATAACTGGGCGTTATTGTTTGTGATTAGCAATAATAACGTGTACATTAGAATTTTGTACTAATGCTGTTGGTTCTAAAATTTACTTGAAGGAAGCAAGTAATAAATTTTCGTATGCTTCAATTTTTTGCTCAACTTCGTAAGAAGAAACATGTGAACTATTGAAGAAACGCGTAAAGTGAGGAATGAATTATATATAATTATTACTTATGTTTGAAGTCATTATGTGTTTGTCATGGAAGTGAAGATATTTGTTTTTTTTTTTTTCCTTTGATAATTGGATGTCCGGGCAGGGGTGAAAGTGGGAACCTGATAAACCGGACTGAACCGGCCGGTTTTGACTCCCTATTTTACCATCCGGTGCGGTCCCGGTTTGAGACATTTGGAAAATCAAGAATCCGGTCCGGTCTACGGTTTTAGAGGCTATTTCACCATACCGAACCGGACCGGTATACATATATATACCAAAAATGTTGGGGCTGGGTTTCAAACACCAGACCCATAGCGTGTAAGCACACATCTTAACCACTGAGATAGGCAACTCCTTGTGATAATATTTGAGAATCAAAATATATATTACTCCCTCCGTCTCTTTTATAGTGTGTACATTTTCATTTTGGGTTGTCTCTTAATAAGTGTGTTTTGAAAAATTAGTGGGTACATTTCTTATTTTGCCCTTAAAAGTAGATTCCTTTTAAAAAAGTTAGTGATATTATTATATTGATAAGGGTAAATAATGGAAAGTAGATGTAAAAATTTATGTGAGAGAAAAATAGTTGGAATTCCTAGGTACACTTAAAAAGGGACGGAGGGAGTATATTTTTATTCTCTCTCAAAAGTTGTTCCAGCCTTTTATAAATCAAATCCATTCATCACTTTAACCCTATCTTCTTCTCTCTCTTCCATCTCTCTCTTCATCTTCTTATCTCTTTTCACCCCTAATCCTCAGACCCCGCCAATGCCGCCACCACCTCCCCCCACTAGTTCTACCACCGTCCAGGAGCTACACCACCGTCCAAGAACCTTTGTCGAGCACTTAATCAGTCCGACAAGAAGCTCGATCGTCCACCTCGTAGCACTTAATCAGTCATATGTGACGATACCAGTCACGTGACCCGCCCACTAACTTGCTGCCACGTTGCTCACCAGACGCCTCTGGAAGCTTCTCGTACCATGTTACGTGGCCTCTGGCACGTGCACTGTTAACCGCCTCTATTTGCCCATTGGGTCGGATCCCAGAGCCCGACCCGCGAACTCTACATCCGTGATGGCTTCTATTAACCCGGACACCATCTCTGGCATCAGCCACCGTTGGCCATATATCCTTGGGGAACACACATGGCCGGATCCCTTCTTCGCTCTTTGTCACCTCCGGTATTAGGGTTCCAGCATTGTGCTATCCAAGAGACCCTGGTTCGGCCATACCACGTACAGTCCGACCAAATAGCATGTAGGATTGTACTCAAAGTAAATAGTTACTACGGCCCTAACCTTTTCGGATTATAGAACGTAGTTTGGGCCTCTAAGCCCCTGCTTTATCTCCGGATCCACACCGGTCCAGTCTTGGGGCTGGACCTCTACTTTCGGCCCACTACAATAGCCCCTCAACTTTCCGTTTCCGTGATACGGGGAGTTGATCGAGTGATACGGTCGAAATAAATACCGTAGGCCTGCTTAGCGCCGTACGGTACATCCATCCTTATCCAGTCTTGATGCGGCGAATCATCGTCACCACTGGCTGGAACTGATGTGACGCTTTGTACATCGACCCACGTGGGTCACTGAAGCATCGCTTCCACGTGTCACCACCCCATTGGTCCGTACCATACCATTTTAAATTAAGGGGGCGCTTCGTTTCCCGCGCCCCGTCGTTTCGTCTTTCCCCATACCCCTATAAATAGGGTATCAATCGAGGGGAGAACACTTTTCTCCCTCTATTCTCTTTCATCGCATTAGAGCACCTCAACGTCCCAACCTTTGATTGACGATTTTATCCCGTGATTTTTCTCCAGCTCCCTTCAATCCACAGGCATGATGTTTCTCCTTGCTTAATCATGTTTCTCCTTGCTTAATCATCCGTTTTTGACCAGTTTTCTGCACTTTCATATATTTTTGAACGCGTTTTCTGGGTTTTTGCGGTGAGAACCCAGAAAATACCGTTTCCTTGACCATACAAGCGTCAAATCACTCATCCTTAGGCTGGCCGTACCTTTCTAACCAGGCCGTAGATAAACTAACTTGCCGTAGGCTAACACCCCCACCCATGCAAATGTAGGTATGTCTTCCGGAGCCGACACTAGAGTTTCGGCCACCACCGACGAGGAGGGCATGGTTAGAGACTACGACGATGGCGCCGTAGGTTTTGACGAGGACGACCCATCCGTTGAAATGGACGTGGCTCAGGAAAGTGAGGACGATGCCATTGAACCGACTGATCAACCTACTTCCGAACCAATAGTTGCTGAACCCCTTCTCCTTAACCAATCCGAACCACAATCAGAGTCTGAGCAGAATACATCTGCGAATTCAGACGAAGCATCCGGAGATAGAATGGCCGTACGAGGCCGCGGCCGAGGACGCAGTCGTGGCCGAGGATCCGTGCAACGCCGATCCCGTGGCCCTCGTGGTTCTAACACATTTCGTAAGGCATTTGACGATGCCGAAACTTTGGAGGAATTCAGAGTCTCTCGGAACATCCTTGAGGACGTCGACTTGGAACTAATCCCTCGTGACATTAACCTTCAACGCTTACCCGAGCCCCAGGAGACCGTAGTTCCCCTTCGAGCTATTTACACTGCTGGAGTCCAGTTTCCCTTTCAAACGTTCTTTCGTCAGTTCCTTCATACGGTGAAAGTAACTCCGGCGCAAATTAGCTTGAACACTATTCGAATAGTAAACGGTATTGCCGAACTTAACAGGAGGCACAATTTAGGCTTTACTCTTAATGATCTTTTCGGCCTTTTTTTCCTTAGCCAAAACGCTCAGTCGCACCGAGTATTCCTCTCCCCCCCGTACCGCTAAACAGGTAGAGAAACACTTGATGAGATACGATCTTCCCATCATCGAGCTTCCAGATTCAGACAAATATGCCAATAACTTTGTATTAGTTAGAGGCAATTGGGAGTTCGGCACCCACGAGCATGGGCTATATCCAATTCCTCGCGAGGTTAATAGAGAGCTAGGTTCGTCTGTTATTTCTTTTATGTTTGCTATGCATCGCATGTCTTGCCTTTACTAACTTCGGTTTTTTGACCATTGTAACAGAGAAAGATCTATCCGACAATCTCAGAACCGAAGCCAATTGGGACCGAATCAAGGCTTTCTTTCGCATACCGAGTAGAGAAGCCCCCGACCTTTTGGGCTACATACCCACGTACAACTCCACTCTCGACGCCCGCGTCGATAGAAGGTGGGCCGAAAAGAGAAGATCCTTCAACAGGCAGAAGCAGAAGCCCTTCAAGCCTTACTACCGGACGTTCCATCGTCCTCAAGATCATAGCTTCCTCAATCTCCTTCGCCGGACCATCCGCTCCGTCGTGCCGAACGCATTTCTGTGGACCGACCTTCTCCAGATCCGTTTGCCTCCGCCGAAGATATTACGGATATGGGCCGTCAACCGTATGTTCCGAAATCCCTGCTTTACACCACTGGCCGACGCCCAGAGGCATCGGTAAATCCGACCACCACTCCCTCTTCAACACAGACCGACGCTCCGCCATCGGTGCAACCTTCGGTTTCCGAAGCGAACCGACGAAAGCGCCCACGGGATGGTGACACTTCTTTGCAAGACACCTCTTCCCGCCCTAACATAGGGGACGACTCTTCTAGGTTCGGTGCTTCGGGCCAAGACCAAAGGGAAACAACCCCTCACTCCCAGCAGGCGGCCGACGATCGGATATGGTGCCCTCGGCTATCCTACTGCGACCATCACGTGAAGCATTCCGACTCACTTCACGAAAATTCGGAGGTCGGTATGGCGCTGCTGAAGGGGGTGGAGCTCCCCAAGGACAAGGCCTTAGTGCCGAAGGATGATGGGGTTGCATTCGTCAAAGCCACTCAGAACATGTTCCTGGTAAACGCCGTCCCTCTTCATACTTATTTCAATTTTTTTCCAAGTTTCCAAGTGTTTTAGAGCCGAACCATACGCGTACTTTTTGCAGGCTCTCCAGAACATGGCTTCGGTCCGAAATGGGCTTGCCGAAAGGACTTCACTCCTCAACTCCTTACAGAACAAAGTCAATGCCCTGTCGGCAGAGAACGCAAAGTTGAAAGAGGATTTTCAGAAGGCAAAGGCCGATGCTGACAAAGCAAAAAGAACTGCGGCAAATGACAAGAAAGCCCTCCATGATCTTGCCAAGCAATATGCCAAAGCGATCAAGCTGACGGACGTGTTGAAAGTTGAAGTTCAAAAAATTCCAGAGCTGGTGAAGGAGGCAGAGGAAAAAGCATGGGCCGAGGCTGACACCGAGATTACCAAATCTTATGAGGACCAGGTGCCAGGGATCCTTCAATACGGGTACGAGTTTGGCTTCAACGCTGCTTGTGAGCTCCTCAGAGTTCCAGCCGATGCATCCGTTCGAGGACTAGTGCCGGCTTGCCCCAGACCGACGACCCCTTCTTCTGAACCCATCGCTCCTACCAACCCTTCTCCCCCACGAGATATTTCTCAGGTCACCCGAGATGTCGTCACAATTCAGCTCGATGGATCACTTCCTGCTGAAGAAGAGATCCCAGTTTGAGTGATGTGAGGGTTTTTATAAAAACAATGCCAAACTTTATGTTTTATTCGGCCCGGCGCTAAACTTCTCAAGCAAATGCCGAGCCATGGGTCTGTAATAACTTTAATTTGTAACTTCTCGTCCAGTGCCATACTTTCAGTTTTTTATTTTGAATGATGTTTGTAAATACCGACGCTTTCATAGGTCGGTCTGAACCTTTGGTAACAATGCTCTCACTGTCGGTCTGAACCTTGAGGTCGGCTTTAATGCCGTGGTTTGTTCTTGACATGCAACTTTTTCAAGTTCCTCATCGTTATCCCCCTGTTTAGGGTACGGCTTAATATTTGCCTAGCCCTAAGCACACTGGGATTAGTAGCTTCGGTTTTCTTTGAAACATCCATCCTCTGCAAGTGTCCTAGGTCAATCCAGAATGTGAGAGTTTTCTTTGAAATATCCATCCTTATCCCCCTATTCTGGATTGAGCTAGGACTTCGTTTTAAGGAAGAAAATTTTGAAAATTTAAGACCGAGGGTCACTCCCTCGTCTTAAGATTCGACTTATCACTTAAGTCAACCTTTTTTAAACGTTTTAAGACCGCGGGTCACTCCCTCGTCTTAAGGTTCGGCTTACCACTTAAGTCAACCTTTTAAAACATTTTAAGACCAAGGGTCACTCCCCATCTTAAGGTTCGGCTTACCACTTAAGTCAACCTTTTAAAACATTTTAAGACCGAGGGTCACTCTCACGTCTTAAGGTTCGGCTTGCCACTTAAGTCAACCTTTTTTAAACATTTTAAGACCGAGGGTCACTCCCTCGTCTTAAGGTTCGGCTTACCGCTTAAGTCAACCTTTTAAAACATTTTAAGACCGAGGGTCACTCCCACGTCTTAAGGTTCGAATTGTATCCCAGACACTGAATTTCCTCGAAACCAATCTTGCAATTCGTATTCCAACTAGTTACAGCCGATTGAAGTTCAAAACGCCGAACAATTTTCCCGACCGACTTAACATGCCGGAGCTCAATACAAATTGCTCCTTAGGCAAAAACGAAAAGATAGTGCTTGCGACCAAAGAGTGTATCTCAAAGTGCCTAACCCCAAGCGTAGGGCTATGAAATCGATTGCAAGTATATAACTCGGAAAGTCCGAGGTCGAATCCACAAAGAACAGTTTTATGGAGTGAAATAGCTTATCGTTCTAAAAAGGTGATTTTTAGCTATAGGTAGCCAACCCTTTCGTTTCTTGATTTTTGGTGATTTTAGAACTAAAGGTTTAAATTAAAGACTGAAAATAGGAGATTGCTTGAAAATAAAATAAGAGGTCCGGGCTAAGGTTCACATCACCTATAGTCTAAATAGATTCATGATTCTCACGATTTAACGCGATCAAGCCACACGGTAATTGTGCGCTCTCTCAGAAGATATTTCAATAAAATCCTTTTCTTTTTCTTTTCGGTGTTTTGTTTAACCAATGCTCGATCGGAAATTTGTTAAACCCTCAAAGTGACATCGATTTAAGCATTATGCGTGCCAATGTTATTGTCGACGCAAAATAAAAAACATAACAACCTTGAGTTTTAAATCGATAGCTACGAGCCCGGATTAAACACAAACAAACTTTGTTAGCACGGTGTGAGAATCTTAAATCTACTTAGGCCATAGAGTGATGATCACCCTAGGCCGGGCCTATAACGACTACTCGTCCAAAGAAAAGGAAAATAAGAAAATGATGGAAAGTACACTAGACATGAATTTTTACACTAGGTAATTAAAAGACCACGAATTAAAAAGTACACACTTGAAACTCACAAAATTCAACACAATAAAAATAAATTACAGGATATTACCTACCACAAATAAACAGAAAATAGAAGAAGAAAACAATGAAAGAAGAGGAAAATAAACTTGGGCAGAGAGAGTCCCCCTCTACTCCTAAAAGAAAACTACTTACTGACTTGGAAAAAAAATGAAAGCCAAAAGATGAAAAAGAATTTTCGGATGGGAGAGTCCCCTTTCTCCTCTCTGTCCGACCTTCCCCTGCCAAAGGAAATGGTAGGCTTTAAATAGAAACAAGATGGGAGAATTCCACCAAAGTTTCCTTTTTTTTTATTTTTGTTGCCATACATGTCATAGATTCCCTTTAAAAGAAATGACAATTGCTCTTTTCTTTGCTTTGATTATTTGGAATAAAAAAGAAAGCACATGGCCGGGTGCCATGGAAAGAAAGAATGATCTGGTGTGGTGCTTGCGATGCTCTCGACTAATTTTTGAAACGGAGTCTGATTGGAGTGCCGGAACAGTCAAATTTCTTATTTTAATACCGGGAATAAAACGGTATAGCTCATGTAATTTATTGACTTCGGCAAGCACTCCGTAGGACATAATCTGGTGTCAATCTCCGTAAATTCTTTCCCATTTCTCTTTTCTCCTGCCGACCCACTACTCCACTTTCCATTTCTTTATTTCCACATGGTAATGGGTTGGAAAATGATTCAGTGTAGCACGTACATGCATGTTCCCGCAACAAAGGTACCATATTTACATTGTTCTAACCTGAAACACTCAAAACAAACCTTATGCGCAATATCTTATAAAAATTAATAATAAACATAATAAATAGATCAAATTTGAGAATTTAAGCCCACAAATATTACATATTTCCTCGAAACCAATCTTGCAATTCGTATTCCAACTAGTTACAGCCGATTGAAGTTCAAAACGCCGAACAATTTTCCCTACCGACTTAACATGCCGGAGCTCAATACAAATTGCTCCTTAGGCAAAAACGAAAAGATAGTGCTGGCAACATGCCATAGAAATAAAACAACGATTGGCAACATGCCATTAAAATGAAATCAAATTTAGCAAATGAGGATAACTTCTTCGGCAGCATAACCAAGATAGGGTTTTTAAGCATAATAACGACGCAGGTTATTTTCATTCCATGGTTTGGGGACAGGGGTTCCATCCAAAGCTTCCAGCTTATATGAGCCGACACCAACGATCTTTGAAATCTTGTACGGTCCTTCCCAGTTTGGATCCAACTTCTTCTTCTTTCCCTTCCCCACTTGTCTTCTCAGAACAAGATCATCTGGTTTGAACGGACAGAGCCGAACCAACCGGTTGTAGCCTTTTGCAACTTCGTTCTGGTATGCTGCTACGCGGACTCTAGCATTATCCCTTTTTTCATCGGCCAAATCGTGGCTTAGTTTGATGGCTTCTTCATTCTGGGCTGGGTTGAAATCCTGAGTGTGTTTAGTGGGCCACATTAGAGCCGTAGGTATCACCGCCTCCATTCCGAACGTTTGTCCCGTGGATCGTCGTGGAGTTGTTCGGTATGCTATTAAGTTGTCCATCCAGCTTGGGCCATACATCGTTGCCAGGACTTGCTCACCCGTAACCTCTTCAATCATTGGTCGGTCAATGCTCCCGATTGACACTGTTCGGGAAACACCATTGTCACAGGTTGCGGCAAGCCCTGCGAGGGCGTCGGCATGAGAGTTATTGTCTCGACCGACCTGTTCCATCTTGATGCTAGAAATTTTTTTTATCAATCCCTTTGCTGCTTCCAGGTACTTTGACATCCGGTCGTCTCGGGCCTCATATTCTCCAGTTATCTGGTTCACCACCAGCTGGGAATCGCTGTATACAACCAAATTATCTATTTCAAGCCCCTGCACAATCTTCAATCCTGCGATCAATGCTTCATATTCGGCTTCATTATTCGACGCCGGAAAATTCAGCTTCAAAGCATGCTCGTGAGTAGTGCCGTACGGTGCTATCAACACTATGCCTGCTCCCGACCCTCTATAATTCGACGCTCCATCTACGAACAACTTCCAAATATCACCATGAAACATCCTCCAAGCAGTTGATGGTTCCTCCTGTTCGGTTATCACTTTGCTCGGACCCATTTCACTTTTGTTGGTTGTCGGTGCCAGGTCAGCAACAAAGTCTGCCAACACTTGTGCTTTGATCACTGTACGTGGCTGATACTCAATGTGGTAATTTCCAAATTCCACCGACCACGTAGATATACGGTTGGAGAGATCGGCCTTCCTGAATAGAGCCTTCAACGGGTATTTTGTGAGCACAATGATTTTGTGGGCCTGGAAGTACGGCTGGAGCTTTCTTGCTACCATTACCAATGCCAAAGCAAGCTTCTCCAATGGTAAGTACCGTGTCTTCGCTCCCAACATTGTTTTGCTCGTGTAATATATTGGGATATGATCCCTACCATCCTGCCGTACGAGCACTGAGCTCACTGATTGTTTTGATACGGCCAAATAGAGGTAGAGATCTTCCCCTTTCTCAGCTGTAGTCAGCAATGGTGGAGATGCCAGGTAGGTTTTTAATTGTTCGAACGCGATGTTGCATTCCAATGTCCATACAAACCTTTTGTTAGCTCCCCTCAGCGTACCGAAGAATGGCCGACACTTGTCTGATGCCTTGCTGATAAACCGACTTAGAGCTGCGGCCATTCCAGTTAGACGTTGGACTTCTTTGATTCTTGTTGGCGGTAGAAGGTTTTGGATGGCTTTGATTTGACTTGGGTCGGCTTCAATTCCTCGTTGAGTTACCAAGTAACCCAGGAACTTCCCCGATCCAACGCCAAATGCGCATTTCTCAACATTGAGCCGAAGCTTGTGTTTTCTGAGGACTTCGAACACCTCCGCTAAATCCGACAGGTGGTCGTCTTCCCTCTTGCTCTTCACCACCATGTCATCGAAGTAGGCCTCCACCGTGTCATGCAGCTGGGCAGCAAACATCCTAGTGACCATCCGTTGATATGTCCCTCCGGCGTTTTTAAGACCGAAGAGCATAACCTTATAGCAATAAATGCCAAGTGGGGATATAAATGTTGTTTTCTCTTGATCCAGCCCATGCATTGCAATTTGGTGGTATCCCTGGCTTGCGTCCATAAAACTGAGTCTGGCATGTCCGGCGGTTGCGTCAACAAGCTGATCGATTCTTGGGACCGGGAAGCAATCTTTTGGGCAAGCATCATTGAGGTTTGTGTAGTCGACGCACACTCGCTTTTTCCCATTCTTCTTTGGTACCACGACTGTATTGGCCAACCATGTTGGGTACTGCACTTCCTTAATATAGTCGGCTTCAATTAGCTGATTAACTTCTTCGACTACCGCGTCGACTTGTGATGTAGCCGATTGCCTCGGTCTTTGCACCACTGGTTTTTTGGCCAGGTCAACGTTCAGCTCATGACAGATAAATTTGGGATCAATGCCAGGCATTTCTTTCGGTGTCCAAGCGAATACTTCGATGTTGTCCTTGAGAAAGCTTACCATCTTGTTTCGGTCCTTTTCGCTCAAACCGGAGCCAACCAAGAAGGTACGGTCTGACCCCTCGGCGACTGGGATCGAAATAAGATCTTCCACCGACTTGTCTTCAATAGTCCGGCCTATCTCTTCGGTCAACGGCCCCTCTGTTATCTCTACCCAATTTATTCTTCCAATTTGATCTCGTTTCCCTATCGCTGACACAAAGCATGCTTTTGCAGAGAGTTGATTTCCCACGATATCTTCCTGCCCATTAGCCCCTATGAATCGTACGACCTGATGGAATGTCGAGGCAATGGCCCGCATCTTGTGAATCCATCGTCGGCCGAGTATGGCATTGTACGGCTCTAGGGCGTTGACAATAGCAAATTCTATCACTTCAGTTCGGGTGCCGGCGATAACGGGAAGTGAGATATTTCCAATGGGCCATACCGGAGATCCGGTGAATCCTACCAATGGCGCCATCACTGGTGTTAGATCTTTCTCTGTTAATCCCATGCGTTTGTATAGCGAGTAGTAGATGATATCAACCGAACTTCCTTGGTCCACCAAAACCCGATGCGCTCGGCATCCGCCAATCTTAACGGTTATGACAAGTGCATCACAATGCGGGACCCGCACGTTCTCAAGATCAGCCTCAGTAAAAGTGATTTGCCACTTATCGTCGTTGATATTGGTCAGTTTCATCTTCTTGTTGATCTGCCGGACTGACATTACTTCCTTGGCAGTGTTGGCTACCCTTAGTTCTTCCTCCGCATCGGCGTCGGCGTATCCATGTATCACATAAGCTTCAAACTCCTCTTGGTCTTTGGCTTCGTCATTTTGTGGCCCTCCTCCGGCCTTCTTCCTTGTTTTTTCCAGATCGATGTATTCTGTCAGCTTACCTTCGGCAACTCTCTCCTCCAGGTAACTTTTAAACTGGGGGCACCAAGTAGTTAGATGTCCCTTCATGTCGTGGTACCGACATTTAAACTTGCTATCTCTGAACGGAGGAGACAGGGCGTCTTTCGGCGCAAACTTAAACCACTCTTCACGCTTGAGTTTGTTCAGCAGGTCATGGAGAGGGATTTTGAACACCGTTACAAAGCCTTCATATTCTTGAGGCCGTGGGCCTTTGAATGAGTTCTTATATCCATCCTTTTTCCCGCCTTTACCCTGCTGAATGTTGTTTATGGAGAGGGTAAAACCCGTACTCCCTCCTAAGTGCCCTAGCTCGGCCATGCAACAAGGGTGTGCCCTACAGGGGAGCCGAGCTGAGACGCCATGAGTAGGGCCAGGCGCGCAGTGCGCCGTCAACCATGGCACCACGAAAAGGTGCAGGGTC
>JAXBDA010002950.1:0-38266 GCA_036023075.1 Gaultheria prostrata | reverse complement strand
CCTCAAGAGGTCGGGAAAACGGGTCTTTTTAGTGAAACGCGCGCATCTCCCTCATTTCAAAACGGATTGGGACGTATTATATATCGATAAAGAGGGTTTTGAATGTACTAAAAGATGGTGTAGGCTTAGGTTGTTTTGAGGAGGCTTTTGGTGGGTTTTGGTGGATGTTTGAAGGTTTGTCAAGTTCAAGCCTTGTTCCGGTCCTCAAGGTAAACATCATTGGTCCTTTCATCATCGGGAATGCTTGCGTGTATCTCGGGTGCAAAATCGGGGTGTCTACAATCTCCTAAAACATGAAAAATCAAAAAACACAAGAATGCACTTAGTGGAACGAAGCAGAATCAAGTAAAAGGTAGCTAGAGCATTTTCTTGGCTAAAAGATCGGCACTCTGAGCAGCTTTCTGTATAATGTCTTAAATTTTCAGAACACGTCACAGGTCATTTAGAGTTTAAATTTGGTATATCATCCCCATTCCTTCTCAATAAAAAATAAAAACTCTTATCCTCGTTCAAAAATGCGTTCCCAATGCTAAGAGAAAAAAAGGGGGGAAAAGTAAGGCATGTAAGATAAATTCAAGAGTCAATACTGTAACACCCCGGCTTTTAATGAAGGATAAAATGATAAAAAGAATTAATTTTTGGTGATCCGCTGACCGATGATATATTTTTGTGTGATTTAAAGCCGATAAAATAAAAGAGCGTATTTTTTTTAGTATATGTCAATTTTTTAAGAACATTTTAGGACGTTATTTCAACCCTGCTGACAGCGTCGAGAGACGAGAATGTGACAAGAGTCACCGCGAGACGATTAGCCTTCCGGAACTAGGCAAGGTGGCATCGTCCTATTGGATGCTTGGTGGCCAAGGAGAAACTTTCCGGAAGCTAAGTGAGGCGGATTAGTATGATTGGGTAATTCCATCTATTAATAATTAGGGGAGATCTTAAGAGATTTTATTGGATATTTAGAATCTGATCGGATCTTGGGGAATCAAAGCAAGATGTTTCTAGACAAAGAGGGGTGGTAGTATAAATAGGGGCTCATACAGCATAAACCAGCCACACACCACTCACACACTGACACACAGTGCACGACAGCTATGAAAAAGAAGGAAAAGAAAAAATATATAAATAAAAATAAATTGGAAAAGGAACACCCACAAGGACCTGGTACATCTCGGTAAACTTTACGATAGAATTTGGACCCAAGTAGGTAAGTTATGGATTATCCCTATTACATGAGTGTTTTCGCAAAATTTATGTTTTTATTAAAGTATGATTATTATATATGAACTTCTTTTTGAAACAAATATACCATGGATTTCTGATGTATTGCTCAGTTTTTTTTTGAAGAAAAAGTATTATCGATACATCCGAACGATGTCCTTGAATTCGGGGGACGGTAAAGATACCAGTGGGAACGGAGTTATATGGGCGGAATGGAAAGAGGCACGGCTAGTTGTCCAACCGAATTGATCAATTCAATATGTTACGTTGGGGGTCGCTCCCTCATAGCTGGCAAAAATCGTTGGATGGTATATCGTACACGTTTTATGGCATGTTATGTTATATGCAAATTTACTCATGATTTTGGTTATAGTTTAAGCCATGAAAAACTAATCTTCACCTTGTTCACTTCACATTTCCAAAAAGATTCTTTCTTCATCTCTCATCTTTCCAATCATTAATCACATTTCTCTCTCTACTCATACCCCTCTCTCCAATCATTATTTTCATTTCTCTCTCTATCTCTCTCCAATTATTACACCTCTCTCTAATTATTACTTTTTCCAAAAACCCATCCAAACACTATCTCAAAAAAATTTCCAAAAATATTCTTCTCAAAATTCTAAACCAAACACAGCCTTATGATTTCTATTTTCATGCAAAGAATTTCTGAAATTCCATGGTAAGTCATGTAACTCTGATAATTCATAAACTCACACAAGCAGTGGCTTATATTATTATAATTTTTTCCTTTTCAGGTAACCAGGGATAGACGGACGGGTCGAGTACAAGTATTTAGCCTATGGCGTGATTGTAACATAAATAAAATGAAGAGAAAATGTAACTTGTGTAATGAATAAGGAACTCTAGCGAGTTGTGATTATAAATTATGGCTTCCACAACACTGAGTTGTTTCTTGTAATTAAATAAATAAAAATTATTATTATGAGAATTGTCAATAGAGGCCTTGGGTGAGTCGAACTCATTGGCCGGTCACGATGTCCAAATCTGTTAAATTTGGGTCGTGACAAATACTGAATATGGTTTCATGGTTTGGGGTAATAAGCTGGATATAGTTTAATTGTGTGATGAGCCTAAACTCTGTCAAGTTCAAATCAGAAAGTCTAGGTACCCAGAGTTACCCAGAATGTGTAAATCAATGGCCCAAACTTACTCCAAGTGAATTTGGGTCATTGATTTTCAAATTTTGAGTAAATGCTGGATATAGTTTAATTGTGTGATGAGCCTAAATTGTGTCAATTTAGGTACCCAGAGTTTACACAGAATGTGTAAATCAATGGCCCAGATTTACTCCAGGTGAATTTGGGTCATTGATTTTCAAATTCTGGGTAAATGCTGGATATAGTTTAATTGTGTGATGAGCGTAAACTGTGTCAAGTTCAAATCAGAAAGTCTAGGTACCCAGAGTTTACCCAGAATGTGTAAATCAATGGCCCAGATTTACTCCAAGGGAATCTGGATCATTGATTTTCAAATTCTGAATAAATTCTGAGTATATTTTCTGTGTATGCAGTAGTGCTGAGTTCAAATGGTTTCGGGTCAAATAAGCTACTATTAAACTAGGCTGCCAGGTGCTATGCAGGTTTTGCCCTCATAAAGTAGGTGTTTTGACCTGATTGGATAAGTACATACCAAATGCTCAAATAAATGCATGGGACCTTTTGGTGATCAAAATGCTACTGAGGGCATAGTTCTCCTCAAATATTTTTTTTTATAACAGGGAGGTCCAGGCCAGTTTGCGCACACCTCGATTAATTCCAGAGTCGGTGTACGGCCTAAATGCTCGCCGATCAAAAGAAAAAAGAGAGCATGATGCTCAATCCTTGAACTAGAAAGCAAACAGATCGCGAAGGGAAAGAGAGATCACGAGATCCTACGGTATCATCTAAGGCGACAAGGAGGGACGATGAGGGGTCGCGCACAGGGGCGGAACTTAGAAAGGGGAAGGTCGCACATAAGTCATAACACCTCAGTTCCACTAGTTTCAATTTTTTTTCTTTTTTGCCGAAAACCAAATAGAGCCTCACCAACTTCTGTGACACCCCAGTTCTGGGAAATTTTTTTTACTGTAGATCTTTCATGAATAAAGCTCTCGCACAAATCCATTTTGATCTTGCTTGGAAATATCAGACGATGGCTGAATGATGGCAAATTTGACATGCGGATTGGGACTTCGACTTGCTTTGATGCCGAATTGTAACATATAAAAAATGATATTAATTGTGATAATACAAATCATAAAAATTTGAAACATGGATAAGATGGTCATCCGGGCTCATCCGTCCCTTGATCCGTCTTTGTTACTAAACGAAATCACTATACCTTCACATTCGAACACACATAAATTTTTAATAGGTTAACGAGAGTCGACTAGGTATATGCGAGTACGCACAGAAACTATTATTTTGTACAGATGCTGTAAAAATTACAATTTAGAGAATTGTCAGTTCGGATCAAGAAAAAATAAGATATTAATTTTCTTCTATTGGAATACCATACCAGAGCAGGAGCAAGCCTTTATTTACTTTTCCAAAAAAAAAAAAAAAAGCCTAGGACAATACCTACTAATGGAGTATATGATTTTACACTTATAAATTTTCTTCATCCTATTTTTTTGCAAAACGTTTAATTAGATTTCCACTGAACAGAGCAACCCCTGTGTCCGAATCCCTATTCCACCACTAGTCGCGGGTGGTGGTCAGCTAGGGGCGGTGGCAAGTCAGCAACGGTCGGTGGTGGTTGGCGACGGAATACGTGGTACTCTTCTACCATGTTATTAGAGAGCAAAAAAGATGTTAGTTATTGCCTTTTTTTGTTATTTTTCACGGATTTGAATACAAGTCATTTTTACTTCACATACATCTAATAAAAAGCTTAAAGAACCCAAATAGCAAAACCAATGTGACTGCTGCCTGTAGATTAAAGAAAAAGTTAGGAGAAAAGAAAGGGCACATTATATCTTCTAACAGTACCCAAATACTGTAATCCGTTAAAACTTAACCCATGATGTGATCTATCATATTAACTATAAGTCCATAACTCAATTTGACTTATTCTAAATAAGTTATAACTGAGTGCAGTTAAACGGGTAAACCTACATTGCATAAGATCTTTTTGATTTCTGCTTTTCTTAGTAATATCGTTCAATAGTTAAGGAAAATTAGGAAATACCACAACCAGTTAGCGCTGTACGCACTAGTTTCATTTTTACCACACCTTATTTCTATTGCCATGCCAAAATTGATTGTGCCACCCGAAAATACTAATGCCATAGATAGTGAGGCACTATTTAGCTCCAAATTTTCCAGGTGTTACCTACGAAATTACACACGTTTAATTAGTCCCGATAGAAATATATATCAAAATAGATATATTTTGAATAACCTGTAGTAAAGGGAGATTTTTAGAAATATATAAATCAACAAATTTATATGTAGTTTGACATGTTTAGGATTCTTCAAAATACACGAGAATAGACAGACAATCGGAAAACCATTGAGGTGGTAACCTAGCTAGTCGAAATGAGTGGGATAAGATTCCCCTCTCTCCCATGCCACTGCGGGGACTTGTGTGGATTCGCAGAGGGCCTTTGGCCAACTAGTCGCCTAGCGGGTGGTGTTGTGGTGACGACCTATCTTATTCGGACAGTAGCTATGGCTCAACCGGACATTCCATAGCATACGCCCATAGGGGATTGCTATGTTGGTCGTCTCTTCCCACCCTTTTTTCAATTTAAAAAAATAAAATAAAAGACAGATAATCGGAAAGATTCTTCCATGCAAAGGAAAGCAAGAAAGAGAGACTTATTCATAAAGGGATTTTTTTGATCGGCTATTCATAAAGGGATTGCCTTTACTTTTTCACAAGTATAGCGGTCACCAATTGATGAAAATCAAAGCATCATACATTACATATGCGCATCAATTAGTATTCCTAGTCATACATATGATGTATACCTATGATCTTTAGATTTTGTTTTTCATCCTTTCGTACAATTGAACGGCCGAACGGGGCCTTAATGATTTATTTTCTCCAAGATCTCGGGTTCAGCTCCTCGTAGGGCAGTTTTTATAATGAATTGAGGATTGTTACGGGATGATGAGCTTCGCTTTCTAAGATTAAGTTGAAGTGTGAATAAATTGACTAAACGCCCTAGTGATGGAAAAAAGGACCACTAAAGAGATGGACTGAAAAAAATGGATGTGGGCCTTCTGGTGAGCGTAGAAAGGCCCAATGGAAAAACCCAAAAAGTAAATATATTCATGAATAAAAGCAAAAATGTGAAAAGTGTGGAAATAGGAAACAGGATGCAAGTGGTACGTACAAAAAGCAAAAGCAAATATATTTCTGACCTTATTGAGGGGAACAGCTGGTGAGACCGTAATTGTTGGGTTGTACCCCCATCAAGAATGTTGCAGTGGCCACTTAGAGAGAGAGAGAGAGAGAGAGTCAAAGGAGGGTGGGGCATGCAGAATTATCGGAGATTTTCATTCTCCAAAATATTCTTTGGGTAATAATCACTTTAAAATCATGACATACACTTATTATGTAGTGCATATGTATGAATGTTTTGTGGGTGGTGGTGTTGTACATAAATACTATTAAAAGATTTAATTACAAAAAAAATATAAATAAGTATTAGTAGGTCATTAAATGGCATGGGGTCATGTGATGCAATATTTTCTCTCACATGACTTCCGGGAATCTAGGTTTCTTAGTCTTGACATCAAAGTCTTCAATCCTTGGATAAAAATGCCTGTCCTTCCTTTCAACTTATTCAACTACCATACTAACTCTCCCATTTACTTCTTCTTTGTTCTTATTCTTGTTCTCTCTCTCTCTCTCTCTCTCTCTCAAACAAGTCAACCAATTATTTTTATAAATCAAGTTTTAAGCAAGCTTATGCGCACATTAACTAATTTTATAGTCCAAATCTCACCATCCACTAACGGGAGACTAAGATAGAAATGAAACAAACCTTTGTATGGACTGGTCCTTAAAAAATTAACAACCTGAGAGATTTCGAATCAAAATCTTAGGAGGTAACAAACTTCTAAGTTACAAGCTTTGATCACCGGTTCAAACCCTAAGTTTTAAGCATAAATTAAAGACAACAAAAACTCATACATGAAATAGGTAACTTCACTATTTCAATGCTTGAAAAATGTTCACACTCTATAAAATTGAAGGCTGAAATAGCATATGAAATAATAAAATGCATTAAAATTCCACAATTTAATTAATGGAACATAATTACATGGTACTTTTGTTAATTTTAAATGTTGTCTTTTCATATGATGTTTTTTGAAATCCCACCTCGTTTGGAGGCAGGGAAAAAAGAAGGGTAAAATGGTAATATTGCATTAATTTTTAGAAACTTTTCAAAATAGACAATTTTTTTTTTGAAACAACCAAAAATATGATACTGAACCATCTTTGCAGGGTGGTAGAAGTATGTAATATATAGTGACGGAACCAAAGGTGGGCTATATGGGAGCCACGACCCTCCCCGGATTCCAAAATCCCATAGCTTTTAGTTATAAATTTCGGGTGCAGAGAAAATTCTTATAGGATCCCTCTCGAATTAATGTTCTTATATTATATTACGATCTCCCCGGGTGAAATTTCTGGTTTCATCCCTGTAATATGTGAATTTTTGTTTATTGTGGTCTACTTTTTACGATGTCTCGTCCATCCACATGTTCCTTTGGGATACTCAATCAACCATAAAGAAGGTGTTTACTTCTTTTTGACTCCCTCTGCCATCATTACTTCATTATTGAAAATAAAGTCTATCCACCCATAAGAACACGAGGACCAAGTAGGATAGGTGATATCTACTCCTTGCCTTTAGGTACTCTATGTATGTCAGGTAGGCATTGATCAAGCTCCTTTTTGGTTGCTTAATTTGACATCTCTTGCTAGCCTTTTCCACTACTTTAGTTTCATGTGCAAAGCACTGATCAGAGCCTCTCCAGATTCCGAGATTTCAGACCTTGAGCAACTGGGACAGCCCTGCCATTAGTACCGATCAAACTTGCACCGGCCATGCAGGCGTGCACCGATTGGTTTGCAGGGCCCATGAACGGTCTCGTACAAAAGATTTAAATCGTTCATTAATTTTGAAATATTTTTTCAAGTAACTCAGTGAAAAATTAGCCCAATCGAATAACTGAAAATACTTGATTCATTGTAGACCTTTCATCTAGAATTCAGGATCCTGCTTTCTGAATGAACAATTTTTAGCTCAATCGAATAACGTCCGGAAATTAACTGTTACATGTAGGGAAGTCGGAGCACCTTACCCACTCTTTCGATACTCAGAACAAATTCTTTGCAATAGTAAGTGAATAAAGCTTTCCATGCAAGATGAGAAGAAGAAAAATAATGATATGAGCACTAACGGCTTTATTGAGGAGACTACTTTTAAAAAGAGGGAAGGTTGCAACCAAACCTCGTGGTCTTAAAGTTGCCTAAGTATCTCTGGTCTCAAAAGAATCAGGTCACACGTAGTTCAGACCACTCTATTGGGCATAAAAGAAGAGGATCAAGACGGTTTACAAGTTGAAGTTTTGGAGAAATTGATACTCCGTAATAGGAAAAACTCAGGAGAATACGGACCCGTTGGGAATGGTTAAAAAAAGTAAGTTGGGGGCCGAAAATAACAACCGACAGGTTCCGGGATATTTTGAAGCTAAAAACATATTAAGGACTTTCCACGACTCAGCTGGGAAAAATTGAAAAAAGTTTGTCAGGGAGGTTCAAGGACATTTTTGAAGAATTTCAATGTTGAAAATTAGTTTGGACGATTACTAGGATCGCTTTTGAAAAAAGTTGAAATTTTCTGCCCATCGCATTGGAACAGATGTTACTCCATTGAATGATCTGAAAATGTGGCAAACTTCTGCTTCTCTCATGATACGTGGTTCATTACCCAATATGTCCCCAAAATCCATTATGAATTTCGGTTTGCTCTTCTTTTCTGGATTGAAACTGGATCTCAAGCCGGCAAATCTAGCTAGAATTGCATCAGGTTATGTTGTCTCTACTCGAAATACCTTCTCATTACGATTACATTAGATAGTCCAGAGCATACATACTGAATCCCATATCGCCCTCTTATCTGGAGCAGATTTAAGCCAACCTTCCAACCATTCAGTAACCGGCACAGGGTTACCATTATCAAAATCAAAACCCAAATGAGAAGCTCTCCATAGTCTTTTGGAGAGAGCATTTGAAAAACAAATGTTCTAGAGTTTCATGCTTTGTCTCACACATTGGACATGCCAACTCGATATCCATTGCCCTTCGACTCAAAACATCTTTAACCGCCAAAAAAAAAAAGAAAGAAAGAAAATTTTGAGAGACGGAAAGGTAAGATACGAATTTGCGAGTAGCAGTAGTGGGAGGATTTTGTGCCGTCTTCGAGAAACTCTTAATGCTTTTCTTTTCTTATTGCAGTGATTTCCTTTTTTTATCCTAGTATGAATGGAAGTTTTTGCTTATAAAGGAAAAATCAATATTCAATGAACATGATTTTTGTGCGACTAAAAAGTAGATCCAAGAGGAGCCGAGAAATAGGCCTGACTAGACAGTTCTGCCCCTTTGAGACTTGAGGGGATCCAATCCCTTCTCCGTTCCCCGCAATGTGTTATTTTGCCATTAAGTTCCTTCTATGAGGGGACCATGTTACCTTTACAATTTACATACATATTACCAGAAGGGGAAATGTTACAATACACACTCCCTATTTGGGAGTGTATCATACGTGCCCCTATAAGAGTTACTAATCGATTAATAAAAGTTAGGATTTTATTTTATAAAAGTCACGAGACGCACCAAAATATATGAATCATAGAAAATGTTGGGAATCATATAGCTGAAAAGTTACGAAACAGTAAAAAATAATATAATTGCCGGTGAGGTGACACAATATGAACCATGAAATGAGTGCATATACTACATACCTTTAATGAGTGTGTATTGTAGCCATTCGCAGAAGTAGGTGTGAGTAAACCAATTCCAAGCTTATATATCTTATCTAATATCCCTTTCACTTGGCCTCAAAGATTTATACTTTCCAACAATAGCATCATTTGTCCATTTTGTTTCAGTTTGCTACATATGTCTTTCATTCTGTCATGATACTGTACTACATTGGGCTTATCTATATACTGCAAAGTGGGTTGAGATTTGCTTGCAGAAAGGACTCAGTATCTTACGGTAGTTTTGGGGTCTATTTTGCCTTGTATTGTATCGTCTATATATGTGAGATTTTAACAAATTACCAAGAAGTGTTGCTATTTTCTACTAGAAATAAATTATCACGTAGAAATCAAGTGAAAGCTAATCATCTCTTTTGTTTCTCTGTTAATACTTATGATTAGCTAGGGTTGATGCTGAAATTTTTGAGGCCCTGAGCGAGGTTTAAAATGGAGCCTCCCAGTTTTTCTATATATGTTAATTGTTCGATGGGAGTAGCAAAATTGCATTGTGGTGCAGTGGTCAACTCTCACCGGTAATAGTAGTTAATTTCTTTTCTAATACCAATTGGAAAATGTGTTGGGATGAAATTCGATGATAGGATCGATGGATCGAACACGCGACCTATTGGTTAGCCTATTTACAAAATACTCGACTTACATTATATATAACATATTCTGCTATTTGGTGGGGGAGTTTGGTACCTATTGTTGATTGGTTAGGATGGGGATAGGCTATCCTATGGAAAAAAAAAGAAGAAGACATATTGTGCTATTTGGGAGCCCTATTAATTTATCTAACATATTGCGAGTTTGAACGATGCATTGAGGCCTAATCTGCTGGGGTAAATACCGAGACCACTCCATATCAAAAAGGGGGCTTGTAGTGAGTTGCTAACTACAAGCATGTAGTGAGCATCTCAACCGTCCGTTTCGATAATCAATAGTTTAGATATGTTTTATACTCTCACCGGTAAGAGTACGCTTTGACCGGTAAGAGTGCTTAGCGAATCTGAACCATTGATGACGGAGATTAACGGTCCTTATTACTCACTACACCCTGTAGTGAACAATACTTACTACAGCTCCTCGGCTTCCCCATACCACTAGGATTTAATGTAAGGAAAATACTAACGTGTGCCTAATAGGCACATGTCGGGTTGAAAAGTCCATTGAAAAGTGTGAAAAGTGTATAGGAATACGTGAAAGTTTATTGAAAAGTATAAAACATGTAGCAAGACCCTATATTGAATCCAAGTGATTTAATGCCGTTTTCTATAGCTACCCTTAATGCAGTTTTCTATAGTTACCCCTAACGGATTGCGTCTTGTATGCAGAATGACGAATTATTAATGAATCAAAAACATCGTCGACGAGGTCTCTCCAATCAAGGTCCACTAAAAAAACTCTTCATATGCTTAAGTCAACGAAAAGAAAATGTTATGGATGAAGTTGATTTTGGGTTGTGAAATTGTGGGCTGGAAATACAAATGGGGATCTCCAATAGAGATAAAATGCACTCACACTTTTTT
Organism: Gaultheria prostrata; assembly: GCA_036023075.1. Classification (NCBI taxonomy): domain Eukaryota; kingdom Viridiplantae; phylum Streptophyta; class Magnoliopsida; order Ericales; family Ericaceae; genus Gaultheria; species Gaultheria prostrata. The sequence goes on along the minus strand of JAXBDA010002950.1, from coordinate 27,507 downwards.
TTGTCTAATAACAAGGTGTCCGGTCCAATTTATCTGGACCTCGACTTATTCCCGGGCTTCTCCATTCTCAATTCAAGTGAGGCCTGTTCCAAGGTCTTCCCCCTGCAGGTGAATTTCCCATTGGAATTGTGAAATCCGGCATTCCATCCTTTCTAAAGTCTTGGTCTACGGGCACCCCTCCCATATAAGTAACGATTGGACAAATCTCCGGTGGTTTTAAAAGTAGCACTTAAAGGTTTCAGGTTTGAATCTAAGGGGTTGGACTGGTAGTTAAAGTCTGAGACTTAGAGGTTTCATCCCTTTCAAGATATTAGGTTCGAACTCACGTGATATCAACTACTTCGGAGATAGTCCATAGAGAGCTTTGCTCCGGCTTTAATTGGGCTCCCCACAAGTAGATGGTGAGATTAGGCTGCAGGATTACTTGAGGTACGCGTAAGCTGAATCAGACACCCAATGCCGTGTTCAGTTGTCAAGAAAGTATGAGAAAGGATGAGAAAATCAACTTTCCCATGACTTTTGAGGTGTTCAGTTACCAGGAAAATAATGAGACCCACAAAAAAAATTACCAGTAGGACTCACTTGCCCTCAAAATGCATCCTGCAAAAAAGAAGGAATTATGTGTCGTGGGAAAACTTGCTCCTGCCAATTACACTTTCCTGAAAAAATCATTTATCAAGTGAACACTCACAGGAAAGAAAATTTTCTTTTGCTTTACTTCACTTCATTTCACTTTTTCAAGATTAACTTTCTCCCGTAATATTCTTGGCAAATGAACAGAGCCCTAAGAGAGAACAAGAACCTTAGTGTCAAGCTGTAACCACCAAGCCGACCCTTTGGAGTTGCCCTTGCTCTTTTTCATGTTTAAATAATAAATGTAGACTTTTGAAAATGTTTTGGTTTTTGAAAATTTGTTCATGGAAATTAAGCAGATTTGTTCATGGTAATAAAGCAGATTTAAATATTCAAGTCCTTGTCACCTTATTTCTATATAATGCCATTATTGTCCTCAACAATTCACTGCACAGTGCAATTGGGACCCCCACCAATAATCATTCCACCATTTTGGAATTTGACAAGACCTAACTACCGCAGAGAATAAAAATGAATGTCGTGAAAAACGAAAGCAAATCCTTTCAATTATTCCTGAGGTTGAATCTAATGACGCGTTCTTTGTTTCGAGACAAATATGGTCTTTGAAAGCTAGAAGACATGGATGCAACCAAACATCCCCTATCAAGTTGAAACTGGCACCGTTGCGATTGGTAACGTGGATATGTCGTTCTCAATTGATCAAGTGGAATGGCTCTTAGTCCTTGGGCACGACAGAACACAACTTTTTTTCTTTTTCGATGGTGAGGTGTGTCCGAGTCAGCTTAACAGTTCCTCGACCAGTCCAGTCTCTAGTTTGATTAAAGGAAAACCATCCACGGCGCCAGGACTTTACTATATATGTAGTTTTTAAAATTCTTAGAGTTAGGGCGCAAAATTGATTTTATACGATTCACAAAGGAAAACATAAAAATGAGGCGGGCAGTCGTCATGATGGACCCTCAAGTCCATAGTAAGGACCAGGGACAAATTCAATAGCGAAACACCCAAAAAGAATTGTGCAAAAAAATATGAAAAAGAAAAATAAGTGTAAAGTCATATTATTAGATTCTATCGTTGGTTTTTTTTTTGAAAGAAATGAAGGTTTGTTTTAACTCTCTTAAGGTATGCAAATACGAGACATTACACTATTAATTTTTCCTGACCCGAACCTACCATTCTCTAAATTGCATTTTTGTACAGTATTTACACAAAATATTACTAGTTTTTATTGCATACCCATAAATACCTAGCTGAACCATGTTAGTCTATAAAAATATTTCTGTACTCGAATGGTTCATGGAAAAATTTAATTTCCAAATGGCCCACTTCCTTTCCAATTAGTGGAAAAATTTACAAATCTTGTGGGAACTTACGCAAAAAATTAGAGAGAGATAGTTTGGAAAAACGTAAGAAGATAGCCTGCCGAGGGAATCGAACCTCGGCGTAATGACACTAGTACCTTAAGAGGAATTGTATGCGTAATTTTTATTTTATTTTTTTGGTATTTTGGAAACGGGGTGGCACGTGCCACCTCTCCGCCCCTGAATACAAGTCTTGCATTGTCTGGTTATGAAATGAGTAATTAGTTAACATAATATTAGGGCCTCTTGATCTAATAGTTTAAGATTTCGGGTTGGATCTATAGTTTTATTGTGGTACGTATCATATCATAGTGACCATTGTGTCCTATATTTTAAAATAAACAATTCACACCCTACAATAATAGACATGATAAAAATGGTACATGTGGTAGACCTCAATAATAGTGGGATGTGAGGAAGCGAGACACTATATGTCTACATTAGTTGGGTATGAATCAATGCTCGCTGAAAATTAATCTCGGACTTCCACCTAATAGCTTAAGCTTTATAAGTAAATCATAAAGTTTTATTCCCAAGGGCTAGGGTTTAAGATTAATTCTATCTATAGGATAATACGTTACAGGGCATGGGATGTTACATAGACATCTATAACTTTAAAGCCCAGCCCATAACGACCTATATACCCATTTGTTCTCATCACCAGAAGAGATAAAATGTGGGGGAAAAAACTCGATAAATTTCTGGAGATGATTTGAGTACGCCCATTAATTCTAACACAATTGACCCGAGTTCGATTTTTGCAGTCACGTCGGAAGAGTAATTTTTTTTTTTTTTTTGTGAATCCTCCAATCCAGGTGGATGGCCTTCCTTTGATCGGACCAGGACGGAGATTCGTTGAGCTACGCGTAAGCTGGCTCACACACCCGGGCATGAACCAAAAAAAAAAACCTCGTACGCAAACATTGAATTCAACCAACTCATATATGATCGGGGTAGATTCCTCCCAACCCAAATGACCAACACCCATTAACGATCAAAATAGGAAAAAAAATCCAACACTTTTCCTTGTTTGTAACATTTTTAGGGGTACGTATGATTAGGGACGGATCCAAGGGGGTCATGGAGGGGCACGTCCACTAGTCAATGTAAAAAAAAAAAATTTGGAAAATAAGTTTCATATATGTCTTATTTGTGTCAAGATTAAGTAACAAATTCAGCATGCCCTTCGGTGGTAAAACACACTACCTCTAATCCGGAGGTCGCGAGTTCGACACTTGACTCTTCTTTTTACTTTACAAAAAGTAAAAGGTTATCAATTAAGAGTAAATGTTGAGGTTTGAACCCAAGACATCTGGTTCCAAAACCAATGCCTTTCCTCTTGCCACTAGACCAACAACATTTATTGTACAATAGCCCAGTAGTTTTATTATATATTCTGAATGTATAATGGTAATAACAATTCCCCCAATATATTTTTTTCCTGAATTTTAATTTTGTTCCTTCTTTTTTGTACTTTTTTTAATAAAAATTATACATTATAATCTTTATAGTCTATAATAAATGTCTTACTTTAGCAAAATCATTGACTAGGGAAAAAAATTGCACGATTACAATTAATAAGGTGTCCCCACTGGGTTAGATTTCAATTAATAAGATACCCACATTGGGTTAGAATTCTGGATTCGTCCCCGCGTATGATAAATATCTAAATGCAGATGTGTGTTGTAACATTTTCCTTGTAAGCACAGTTAGGAATAAGAATGCAAATAGGCAAAGTACCTTTTGCATTCAAGAGGAGTTTTCCCAAGTGTCTCAAACTCTTCCAATTACTTGCTAGTTGCTTACTATCATCTTTTCATGGATGCATTGTGCTAAGAGGTATTGCTCTTATTAGCATGAATACATGGATAGATTTTGAGAACATGAAAAGACTATAAAATACTCAAGCAGACGTTTCATAGTGTTTCTTTTCTAAAATGAGGAAAAGTTGAAACCATACAATCATACATACAATGGCATTACTAACACATGCTGCTATCGACATCACCATCTGATACAAGCTACTCTACCCGTCTCAATTTATTGGTTCAACCTTGAAATTCCAACTTATTAACGGCCCCATTGGATGGGGTTTATTTTTAGGAGTATTATATATGGAGGGGGATAAGATAGTAAAGGGGGGCTGGTTCCACATTGATATGACATTTATGGAGAGAGGATTAAATAGTACTTGGATTGGATGATTTTGATAATATGGGGGTATAAGGATGTAAAAAACCTATCAAAGGATAAATTTGCCCTTATGCATGCCCAATTTTAATTTATCACATTAGTCAACAAATAAGCTATAATAACTAATTTTATTTAACTCTCAAATAATTGTACTAATTTATTTGAAATACAATTATAAAGGCTTAATAAAACAAGCACAACTTTGGTGCAAAAAAGATAAAAAAAAAAATAAAAAAATTATGGGCAGAAGTACTTTATTTTTTTATCCGAAGGATATTGCAAAATAACTCAACAAGCCAATAATGTAAAATACTAAAGTTTAAAATTTTTCCCATTTTTTTGCATCAAATTAAAGATCTTTATGAGTAGTTTTATTTTTTGATCCGAATGAAATCACAAAGCCTAGAAAAATGCCTAGAATTTGCATCAGTGGCAGCAATACATGGCAGTAGCAGTACCAGAGGTACTATTGGGCAGGGTATTACAAGGGGTACAATGGTCATTTTTCAGGGGGTATTAGGGTCCATAAATAACACCCATGCAAGGATGATATTTAGTCCGGGTGATAAATAACACCTCTGGACTTATTTTTGGCAAACCATTCCATACCCGTGGGCCTGGGCATAAATAACACCTCCTATATTTATGCCCCCAATCAGACCCCATCCAATCGGACCGGAGACTGATAAATGATTACTTTGGAAAGTTTGAGATTTCCAATAATACCCTATATTAATATTATTGGATGAGAGTGTAGCCTCTGTAATGCATAAAAGAGAAGAAATTAAGGGACTATTTCAAAGTCAATTTAAATTTGGACAAATATTTTGGGGGACATAAAATATTAAAAAATGATAGAAACAAATTGGGACTAAGGGAGTACTAGAAAATGAATTGTTCAAGAAATTTAGTCGATAGTCAAAAGAAATAAAAAAGAAGTTACGGATCCTACTTTGTGACCCGGTGATAGCTAGCAAGCTCATAATTAACTTATCTCATAGACAGGTTTAGACAATCAATCCGTCGATGGAGAGAATCTCAAACCTTCATATACAAACCAAGTACGCGGGTCTCCGATAGAACTCATTATGTTCACGTGACAATTTATTATTAGATGGTAATAACACGTGCCAGTACCATAGACTTGTAGAATTGAATTTTACTTATTGTAAAATATTCCCAAAAAATGAAAGTTGGTGAACTTGTACTGGCATGTTGCTTATACTCCTGATAGGCGCGCAAAATGCATGAATTTAAGCGCCTAAGTAGGAAAGAATGAGTGCGTTAGACGTGCGGTTAATCCTCATTTTCCATTTAATTCGTGCACGTGGTTGGATTGTGTGTTTGTGCTTAATTTGCAGGAAATTGAGAGATTTCGTCGCTAATGAGAGGTACATGGAAAGGTCGCAACGATGATCGAGAATGAGCAAGGCTGTGGAAACTAAGTGTTGAAGTTGATTTCGCGTGAAAGTGGTCGAAACCCATCGGGAGCGCTACCCCAATTCGATGGAGCGCTCAAAAGTGGCACAGAAGGGGTCCAAAAATGAACAGAAGGTTTACGAGCGCTACACCAAAAGTGGTGTAGCGCTACCTAAAGGCTAGAGGTCAACGGTCAAAATGGGGTTCAACCGGTCAAAAGGAAGATAAGGGCTCGGGAGCGCTACACCAAAAATGGTGTAGCGCTACCGAGTGGCTTACCAGCACAGTGGAGCGGTGTCGTTTTGGACCTTCGCGCGATCGGATTTTGATTTCTTTTAGGGTTTTAATTGTAATCGAGGGTTTGAGTATAAATACCCCTTTAGAACTCGAAATTAGGGGTCCGGAGCTCATAACCTTCGTCTTATTCTTTTCATTAATTTTTGGCTGCTGCTTGCTGGTTCTTCAGTGCTGGTATTTAATTCAGTTTATATTTTCACTTGCTGTAATCATGTTTAATTTTAGATCTGAATATTTTGTGTTTAGCATCGCTATGTGTGAGTAGTCGCTTAGGGTTAGTTGCGGGCGTTGGAATTCACATAGCCGCGCTCTCTATTTAAATTCGTAGTAAGTAGTTAATCTCGATAGGTTTTTTAGTTAATCAACCAATTGAGTCAAGGGGTGGCTACCTAAGAGCCAGGTCTCACTAAAATTCGTCACTTTGATCTCGCACACGTTCACACCTTCCCTGTGGATTCGATATACCCGGTCTTACCGGTAAAGTGCTACACCGGTTCCTAAGTTCTACGCTTGGGACATCCTTAATTTTGCCACACGAAATTGGTCAAGCAACTCCATAAGAGCATATATGGTGACCACTATCTCTCTCTCTAGTTTAGTTTGCAGTAGTTGGGTGGACTTTTTACATCAACATTAATGGGGATGTCATATAAATATAGCCTAGGGCTGAGAATTTGATATGACTATACAATAAAAATGCCAAATTGCTTTTCATTTAAATGTTTATGTCATCCTTTATGCTTTTGATTGGAAACCGAGCCGTTCCTTGTTTCTTTACTTTTTTGAATTGTCGCACCCTTTGCTAGGGTGTGGTAATCTGGTGGAGTCGGTTCCATTGATACTTGCCGGTGCGATAACTTTTTATTATTATTCGATATATATTAATAGAGTTAGTTATTAGATATTAATAAATCACAAGGATTAACCTCCTCTCCATAGGAGTCGAACACGACCAACTGGACTAATTGCCCTGGTCATTACTACTTGTTTTTAAGTTCAATTTCTTCCTTGATCCATTAATGATTCCCAACATACGTGGTTTCCCAAGAGTATTAAACATTAATATAAAAAAAAGTCCTTCAATACAACCAAGCAAAAAACAAAGGATACTTGCACTATTCACGATACCTAAACTTTCTTGTTTACTTGCACTATTCATGATACCTCATAAAATTATTTACATTTTCAAATATGCAATATTATATTTCATTATCGATCTAATTTGATAGTTTTTGATGAGTTTTATTAAACAAAGTTTTTTGAAATTATAAAAAATATTATAAATTGAAAGATATAAGCAATTGAAAATTGGCACGCATGCACATAAATGGACAAAAAATTCGAAACGGAGGGAGTAATATTTTTCTACTGTGCTCCGTACTTTAATCTAGTTTCAAATAAATGCGTACTGTAGAAAAGTGAAGTTATGCATATTTGTAATGTATGTATATAGATACAGGTTCTCTCCTTTTCTATGAGAAAACATTTTTTACACCGTCGATGTAAAACCCTCCTTTCCACCACCGCCATATGTGGGTCCCATTACGAGTTTATTATTTTGATCTTAACCATTTATCTTATATGGTCCAGAGAGTATTGCATCCATGCAAAAAATCATTTTGATTGGACATCCATATATATATAAAATCCTGAATTTTGTTTTGCGAAATGGACGGTTAAGGACAATTTAACTTCAAAATCCATGACCGTCCATTTTACAAAACAAAATTTAAATTTTGATATTTCTGTCAATGCCCGATCAAACAATTTTTTCCAGGAATATTGTACACTGCGGGCCCTACAAGATGGACGGTTCAGATCAACAACTAATACACAATGAGGCCCACAAAAGTGATGGTAAAAAAGGGGGATTTTACCCCGGTGGTGTAACAAATGTTCTCTCCTTTTCTAATCCACCAAAATATAATCCGATAATCGAAAGTTCCCTGAGGATGTGTTGCTCTTCAGGGAAGATCCGTTATTTTTATAGTACTTTACTATTTTTTATTATTCTTTGGTTGGTAACTTGCCAACCGTTTTTGTTCAGTTTTGGATTCTGGGTGACATATGATTGTCCAGGTATGAGTTTAGCAACATAATTGAACTACTCGACCTGGGATGCGAGGTTGCTGATGTGCACAATCACAGCTGTTCACAAGTATTTTTAATGGTTTGGATTGAAAACAAACTGTTTGCACGGACAGTTCTTCTCTGTTGTTTGAAATCGATCTAGACCATCCATCCAAGCAACGGATGATCCAAATTATGCACAACAGCAACCCCGCGTCCCTCAACCTGTTGTGATATTGTCGTACCTAACGTTCTTTTAATCTTTGGAACTACATCAAATTAAAAAAGTAATGCGCTTCTTTTTTCCACTTTTAAGGTAGAAATTTATATAGATGTTTACTTTTTCAATGACTCGTTTACTTTTTCTTTTTTTTCACTTTTCTCTATGTATTATATACTCCGATGATGTTACCTATCTTTTGTGGTATCATATTCGAAGGAAAGATGATAACCAAAACAAGTAGTCAGAAAGCAATATAGCATACTCCATTTATGTTGCACAAAATAGTTCCCAGGTGACCTTTTTGCTCTCCCTCATGTGTGTTTTTACTCTCTCTCTCTCTCTCTCTCTCTCTCTCTCTCTCTCTCTCTTCCTTTTATCTTGTCGGATTCTCTCACTGGAGATTATCAGTGGTCCTTGCAGTTCTCCCTCCATCTCAATTTGGTCCTTGCACTTATAATTGATACAAAATATTACTCCCTCCGTCCCAAAATATTTGGCCAAAAACACTATTCACATCTCTAAAAAAATCATCTTTATTTTGCAATTTATACTGCTTTTTACGATTTGAAAATTTTTATTTAATAAAACTAAGTAAAATCTATCAAACAAGATCTATATTCCATATATAATTCATTATACCTTAAAATATATAGGTGATTTTTCGAAAGGTGTGAATAGTGGATGTGTGCTAAACATTTTGGGAGGGAGGGAGTAACATTTAATTTACGAAGTCGCTAAATCACTTGCCATGCTTCGAGTTATCTGTCACATAGAACCGCTCCCAAACATGAAGAAGAAGGGCCTGCATTAAGTAGATGACAACTAACTCGTAAATAGCCCCATTAAATACTTATGCAACCATGTTATATGACACAGAGTGTTAGGCTATTATGAAGAATAAGATGAGTGCAACTGAAATGAAGATATGGACGCTGAAATGAATGTGTTGAAGACTTTGCGAGATAGAATTTAAAATGAAATCATTCATTGAAATTGTTTGGGGTACCTATAAGATGATTTGGACCTGGTTGATCAGGCTGTTAGAAGTAGTGAATCGATTATTGTAGATTATAGCACTAAGAGGAGGGTAAATAAAAATTGAATTTAGATGCAATAGTTTGAACTTTGAAAAGACTTAAACATTTCGTAAATATGATAAAACACGCTACTTGATTGGGATTTAAGGCTTGATTTGACTTGAATTGGTAATAAAAGGATAGTAATTAATTTGGTCAGTGCCCTAAATGTGGTTAGCCATTTTACGTGTTTTTATTAAGGGCATCTCCGGTCTTTATGACAAAATATGGTGTTATATGACACAAAAGTATAACAAGTGGTCTCATTTTTGTGTTGTTATGACAAAATGTGGTGTTAATGTAAAAAGTGTTGCAATGGTGTTGTTAGAGTATTGTGAAAATGTTAAAAATATACACAAATATAAATGTAGATATAAGTGGGGTCAGTTTTCATCTCTCTCTCTCTCTTTCCCCTCCCCTTGTGTGAGTACCCGTATTAACATAGTTATACGCTGAGCTAATATTTTCACCCCTCAAACACTATTTAACTCCATTCTAATTACACTACTGGGACTTAAAAAATGAAAAAGGTGTAGCTAACTGTGTAACTCTTACACTGGTACCATTACTGGAGATGCCCTAAGCGGCCCAGTTCATACTTCATGCGGTCAACCAGGCCCAGCCCACCGCTTCCATATCCAGTCACAGATCGAGATCCTTTTTTTGGAGACCGAATCCTGTGCCGGTACCCAGATCTGCTTCAAGCACTCAATCGAATGTCTAACAACAAGTCGGTGCAGTATCGGAGGTGTAGCAAGGACGGCTACGAGACTTCGATTTCGAACTTTCTTGCCTTGCATACTTGACTGCTAGCCGTCTTAGTTAATATTATGGGGGGAGGGGGATTCTAATAGCACTATATGTGCCCCGGACTAGGCGCTTTAGTCCTTGGTGCTGTGCAGCTGAAAAAGCTTAACACTAACGACTTAAGAAATCCCCCCATACCCCCCAGGGAGGTGAGATAGAGAAGAGGGCCCTCCTGGCTGCACATTTACAGAGGTAAAACTGTATTTCCCATTCGTCATTGTGGGCACTCTCATTTAATATTGTGGGCAATCCTTGGATTATTATTGTTCCCTTCGTCCCAAATTAATGATCCTTCTTTTCTTTTTAATTTAAAATGTAATGTCAACAGAGCATTAAATGAGAGCAAATGAAAAGTCAAAACCACTTAAATTCTCCATAATTTTATTCATCAGAACTCGATTCCTCAAAAGGGCAACCAAATTGGGAGGGAGAGAGTAGCTTAGAGCATCTCCAATGAACTTCTAAAGTGACTCATAAGTGAGGCTCCTGATATTTGGCAAATTATTTGTTCAATTGTGGTCTTCAATGGTTTCCCATAGAAGCTCCTAAGAATGGCTTCTAGCATAACTAGCTCCAAGTGAAATCCGAAGTCTTTAAATATTATTTTATTATGAAAATTCCGTAAGATAAAAGTCTTGTTCAAATAAAGCACCATTGCAAAATTAAAGGAAAAAATCGTTTCGATTCTATGGTTCTATTAGAAACACAACAACGAAAAACACTTTTGGCAATGAAATTTCGTGACAAAATCAAAATTTCGTCCCCAAATGGTATATCAGAGTTCTTCCTCAAATGGGACCTATTTAGCGAGGAAAATTGATTACGTCATCAAATGGGTACCTTTTGGGGAAGAAACCCAAATTTCATCGCCGAAAGATACTCATTTGGTGACGAGATAAATTTTTCTCGCTAAATACTCCCTCCGTCTCATTTTGTTTGTCCATTATTCTATTTTCTTTGTGTATCTATTGCCTATATCTTTCTATCTCTAATGTTTCTATGATTTCGAGAACTTTGTATTATAAAATAAGTTGAAACCTATCAAATAAGATCCGTATTGCATATATATGAAGATTCATATTGAAAGATATAGCAATAAACACAAAAGAGACAAAGGAACAATTGAAAAACAAAATGGGAAGGAGAGAGTAGGTCCTATTGAACGACAAAATGTTGATTTTGTCACCAAAATGTATTGTTCTAGCGACGAAATACGAGTTTCCTCACCAGACTAATAAGTTTTTTTAAATAAATAACATACAGCTACATATTTTATTCTTATTACTTTGTAAATTATTGAAATATATCTATATATATCGGTAAGCTTCACATAAGGGACACCTTATGGTCCTACCATGCGGGCCTAGCATTTCTGGACCAAGTCTTTCCCGATCAATTTTTTTGCTGGTTTCTCGTAGGGACTCTTAAGAACACCTTTTAAACACATTGGACGGTTTGGATCATGAAAATTTGATCCGAAAGTGAAGGTGTGGACGGAGTCTGTATTATCAACAATCTCATCCATTTACGTCCACACCGTGTCCGGGACTCACCTTTCCCAGTCAAATTTCATGATCCGAACCGTACAATGTGTTTAAAACGTGATTTAAGGATCCATGCGAGAAATCAACAAAAAAAATGATTGGGGAGGGCTTCATCCGATCAATTTTCCATAAAACTGTACATGTGTGATTTTTATTAAAAAAAAAACTGATCTGATGAAGCCCTTTCCGGTCATTGTTTTTTATGAGTTCTCGCTTGGACCTTTAAAAACATGTTTTAAACACATTGGACGATTCGGATTGTCAAAATTTGATCAGCAAAATCCGGGATCCGGACTGTATATATTTATGTATGCTACTACTATCATTAAAACTTTCAGTGGTACTTTGAGAGCAACCACTTTGTGAATATTGCCAATGGTTACGTCTGTCTTCAATCATTCCCGCACATACCCCCAATCAACTAGCTGGGTTTAGCTATTGTTGTTGTAATACTATCATTAAAACGTTAAGTGGCTTAGTGGTGGTAGTGATAGTTTGGGAATCGGAGGTATTAGATTAGAGTAGGAACAACAACAAAGTTGAAATTGTTACATTTGGTGATAAAAAAATTTCGTAGGTCGGGTGCAGACTGAATGGGTAATCGGGTGGGCCAGATTGGGTTCGGTCGGGTGTACCGTGTACGAGTTGATGGAATAAAGAGAAAAAGAGAAATGGGAAATGTTTGTTAAGCTTGATCCTACTGCATCAGAGCCTAAGGCTTTGCTTCAGTTGGATGAAGAAATTTCGAAAAAGTGAGAAAAACACTTTTATAGCCCCAAAATCAAGATTTCTCACTACCAAAATCAATATACAACCGATAGCCCCAACAAAGACTAGAAAGGCCACAACAGCATTAATCACCATTCAACACTGTACGTACACCCCTCAGATTTAAAGCACAAACAGAGATACACATTACAGAAGCCAAAGAGAGAGATCAAGATTGCTAAAACCCTAAAATGTATACTGAAAATCATCTAAAAGATTTTCCCCCTAAAATATTTTGACTTCCAGTGTAGGTTTGTTCCAAAGACGTCGAGATACCGAGGTTCAAGAGAGTGAAGGAAGGATTGCCGACGTAGTCACCAGGCCCACTACTACTATCGGCGACAAAGAGAGGGATGAGAGTGTGAGAGAGTGTAGCTGCGGCGCGCACAAAGGGGGAAGAGGTCCAGGAGGAACTGACGAAGGACATAGAAGGTTTAGGAGTGGAAAAGGGGAAGTTGTATTCATATGGGTTATAGTCAGTCAGGTCGGGTCTGCCCGAACTAATTTTACACAATCAGGAGCCCGACCGAAACATTGAAATTTCCGGATCATAAGACCCGCACCTGACCGTTTAACCTGGTCGGACAATTCCGCTGTGCATTTTTCAGGTCAGGTCAGGTGCCCGGGTCACAGGTCAGATGAACAGTCCTACGTGAAACTTTGGGCAATTTATTTTTCGTCGCTAAAAACGTTTAGCAACGAAATATGTTGTTTTGGAGACTAATTTACTTCGTCTTGGAAGACCGATTTTCCTGTAGTGAAAGGAAAAAATCTTTTTGATTATTTGGAGAACAAAGGCATGCATTTACTAGTAGAGATAAATAAGTTATCTAGAAAAACATTTACACATTTCAGTAAACAAAAGAGGATTTTGAAATAGCCGTCTGACTTGAGGAATTTTGTGTCCCACTCTTTCCAAAATATTGTGCACATGATAGAGAATTCCATTAAGTGCATACATGTTCTAAAAATTAACAAAATCGTAGAAGTAAAAATTGGACCTCACTTGTCTTATGTGTATATTTTTGGATTCAATTTTAGAGCCACTTTTAGGTATTACACTGAAGATGCTCTTAGAAAATCGTAAGGCATGCTAAGCATTTCTTTACTAATTAAGTTAGAAAGTTTGTATTCTAAAAAATGTCCTTAAAATTAATAAAATATTTTCCCAAAATTCGTTAACGTGCTTAAGAATTTAATATATTAATTACGGGGTTTGGGTTTGGTTGTGTAGTTGTTAATCTGCCAATTTCATGATCTCACCTAATTTTTCCTAAACTTCACCAAGGCTGTAAATATCTTGATATAATTCTACTCCTGAAAAATTCCAGATGTCTCGCATATTTAGTACCAACCATTCAATCAGTGGACCCCGTGAAGAATAAATATACTAACAGCAAAAATACAGCCTCACAATCTGATCTTTAGTCATTAATTGCCTTTTCCTTTTGGTTAAAATGCGGATAGGAGTGGTATTCTTTCTTGGTGTCGGGGAAAAAGGGAAGTATAAAAGATATGGATCCCAGTTTGTTTGGTTAAAAGTTTTGACAATAATATTTTGAGAAATATTTTTGAGATAGTGTTTGGATAGATTTTTGGAAAATGTAATAATTATAGAGAGGTGTAATAATTGGAGAGAGATAGAGAGAGAAATGAAAATAATGATTGGAGAGAGGGGTAATAAGTAGAGAAAGAAATATGAGAGATGAGGGAAGAATCTTTTTGGAAAATTTTCTGAAAATATGAAAAAAACACAGCATAATAAGAAAGTGAAAGAAAATCATGCAGAGTGGCAAAGCTAACTTTTTACTAAGTATACTTTCGGTATTCTTGTACTCATATTTTTATTGATGGCGCGAAAATATAAAAAATAACTGAAAAATCTTATTTTTCTTTGTGTGTGCTGATTTTCGTCTTTATTAAAAAAATTTAAGCATTGATCACAATGTTTCTCGTTATTTCCTTTCGTTGAGAAGAGTCAATAATCCTCAAAAGTTTGATGCGAACGTAACAAATGCAAGACAAATTTGAATAAAGGCAAAAAAAACAAACCAAATGTCTTATTTAACCAAAACAGGGGCTAAGTATTCCCTCGGTCTCATTTTGTTGTTTCATTTTAGGATATCTAATTTTTAGTCAAAAATTAAGTTTTAATTTCCATTATTGTCTTGTCATTCTCTCTTTCTGCAACGCCCCTAATTTTGAGTACGTTATTATTGTTACAGATAATAAAATTAAAGGTAATAATAAGTCTGAATACAACAAAATCCTCCTCAACGAATATATTTATTCTAATTATGTGGGATCTACGGCAACTCTTAGTCCTCAGTCTAGTTATCGCCCATGCTGGGAGCTCCCTCGGCTCCAAAATTCTCCAAGCTATGGTACGCCTCCTGATATTCTTGATAATCTAGCATAATAATTCAGAGTCGCGGAAGCAACATCGAGGTCAGGGATGGAGCCAAGAATTTCACCATGCAGGGGCGAATTGTTTTCCTAAAATACTTTGCAGGGACGAGTCTATAAAATTCATAATTTTTATATGTAGTACTAGAGATTTTTTTTTCCTTTTTGCAGGGGTGGCCTCCCTCTGGCTCCATCCCTAATCATGGTATTATGTCAAAGTCACACAAGTGTAACACCACGAGCGAAAATGCCCAATAGAGACCACTACCCATATCCTTACACTAACAGTTATAAAAGATTTGACAGGAATGATTAACAAAGGTTTAACAGTTCAGTAGTAAAACATTATGGTATGCTTGTGTCAATGCAAATAGGTGTATCGCATGTATAGGATTTTATCTCGTATTATCTTTCAGTGTCAGCAATCTTCATCAACTTTATCGAAGTGTGGGATTGCTTCCAACTACCGGGCCTACAGTCCGGTCACTCCACTCTATGGCACTGCTTACGACCACCGAGCCTACAGTCCATCAGAAGAAAGTATTGGTCTGTTTATGTCTTCTTTCAATTGACACGGTCACCAAACTTTCCGATCGCGACCATAAGAACAAGGTCCCGAGCGTCTTGTATCACAGACTGCATCTACATGATACAAGCTCCATCCATCATGTTGTTGTACACGCTTAGCCAAATCACCAAGTTCTCTCCGCGAAGTTGGGGCGGTGCTCAAGTTGCACTACCGCATTCAATTCTCTACTATTCAATCATCCATTTTCATTCTCATCTCGTTTATCGTAAGTTCAACTTTATTTTTCGTAAATCGTGCCATGTCATTTCTCGTAACAACGTGTCTCGTGATTATGCAACATGTTTCGTAAAACTTGTCAAGATGAATATGCAACTTTCTCATAAAATGTATCCCATATGATAATGCAACTTTCTCGTAAAACGTTACACGTAAAGTCGTGATTTCTCCTAGGCGATCTTTGAAAATCATCTAGGCTTTGTATGAAAAGCAGTGTTTAACGATTACGTAGTCACATTCGGGTTCTTAAATAAAAAAATCTCATTTCTCTTAGTACTCCGTAAGCGATGCGCTTTTATAGAAAACTAGTCAACTTTACATTTCTGAAACTTAGACGGGCACTACAACGACGTAAAAATTATAAGTTTCTTTATCAACTCAATCATTATAACGACTACGTAATTTTGAAAATAAGTACCTAATATCTACTTATTAGTTTTCTCAAAAACAGATTAACTTATTAATGACTAGAAAATTAAACATAGTAAACCGAACATTATAACGACTACGTGAAAATAATGTACTTAGAAGATAGGGTTTAAGTAGTCTACTAGTTAAAAACTGAGCTTTTATTTGACTACGCAAGATGTAATTACTTATTTGAATTAGATAGTCTATTTATAATTTTAACGAAAACTAGCCGAATATTATAACCACGTAAAACGATACACTTACGATTTAAGATCGAGGTAATCTACCTTAATTCCGAGGGTAAGTCGGAAGATGCACAAGCTAATCCGGGGTGCTTCGGCGGGCGGAGTAACGGCTGGTTGTTTCGAAAGAAAAAAAAAATTATTTCTTTTTCTAGAAACAAAACTACTACTTCTTTTCTATTACTCCCCCCGTCTTATATTTTGATAGTCCAGTTCGGTATCCAATGCATTTTAGATTGTTAATATCTTTCAATCTATAATGAATTTTATGTGCAATATACATCTCATATGATAGATCTCAATTAGTTCTATTATACAAAAAAAAAAATTAAAATTTTTAAAAATATTATAGATTGAAAGATATTAACAATTTTAAAATTACATTGGAAACCAAACTAGACTATCAAAATGGGACGGATGGAGTACTTTAAGGATTGAAGGGTGGTTTTGGATGGAGGAGAGTGGTGGTTCTATCTGAATTTAGGAAGAACAAAATGAGTTTCAAGTTGAACTCAAGAACTAGAAGATTTTCCTCTCTCTAGAACTTACAAAACTCAAGCACTAGAATACTACAAAGTGGGGGTGGAGAAAGGTGTGAGAAATGAGAGAATGCATGGTGCTATTTATAAGCCAACCAAGCCTCCACCCATATAAACAAGCAAGGCTCTCCCTTAGGGATAGATTGAGCACACACAAGCAATCTAACGTCCGTTTTGGTTTAACATAAAAGTTGGATTATGTTGTTGTCCTTGTTCAATCTTTTTGTATGCGTTTGTTCTGCGTCGATTTTTTATGGATTATTAGTTTATCTTAACAAGATAAGTCTACAAAGTAAAAAATATTAATCAAATAATTTTTTTTGGAATAACGACAAAGACAATCCAAAAGTTGTCTAGACGAACCAATAATTAGAAAAAATTAATGATGCAAAACTAACAAATGTAAATTTTTAAGAAGGACAAAAAAAATCCAAATTGAAACAAAAGTATAATCTGTTATGCTTTGATTCCAATATTAAACAAGCATCAAAGTGCAAAATACACTAACTTTTTCTTTTCGGAAAAAATCGTAATAATAGTTTTTAGAAATTATTTGTTACCATGCACATGCATCTCCTTTCCATTTGATATATTACATGTAGTGAGAAACAATGATTAAGTTGTAAAAAAAAAAAAAAAGACTAAAGCACACAAGCACAAACATCTCTTTTAGTATTTTTGGGGGTAATATAACGCGATCAAAGGGGGAAATCGGCATAAGATTTTGTAAAGAAAGGGAGGTGGCTATACTTTTTAAAAACTGAGGGGAGATGACTGCATTCGTTAGAAATTTCAGGAGAGGTCAGTGAAATTTATCAAAACAAAAAAAAAACAAAAACAAAAACTTCTCCATTTAGGTTCCATTTGTTTTGGGCGGAAAACACGTGTTTGGCAAAAAGGAAAACCTGAAGTCAACGGAAATTGTTTTCTTGGTCAATGGAAAACCAACCCTTATAAGGCAGAAAATGATTTCCAACAAAAACATCCGGTAATCATTTTCTAGTGAGCTGTTCCTAACTCCCCGATGCCCACCCCTGTGGATAGGGCTGCTCAAAAAAACCGGTGAACCGTGAATCCGGTCCGGACCGAACGACCGATCCGTGCCTTTTGGATTTTAACCGTGGATTAATGGTCCGGACACGGATTCAAAAAATAAAAAACCGTGACTCGCAGTCCAGACACGGATTTTGATTTTGAAACTGTGGACCGATCCGGACCGTGAGATTTTTATTATATATAATTTTTAAAAAAATAAAAATATATGTATAGATAAATAATTTTACCACCTTTATAATATTGACAATTTGATATGGAAGGTAGGGCTGTCCAGCGGATCATCCTATCCGCCAATCCAACCAATCCGAACAGATCTGAACCATCCATTGATCCATCCGAGGTATGTACGGATGAGTTGCGGATCCTAAAAATCCAAATCCGTTTTGACCGGATCGGATCGGATCCGCTCGATCCGCTCAATCCGCGCAATAATCCTTCTTTAATCTATCAAATCCGCCCGATCCGATCCAATCCGTAACGATCCGATCCATCCGTATGTCACCTACGGATCGGTTCCGGATCTTAAAAACCACAATCCGCTCTGAGCGGATCGGATCGGATCCGATCCGGATCCGATCCGTGGACACCCCTAATGGAAGGTTATAGCCTACTGTGTTGGGAATCTAAAATGAATCTTGGGTATTATTTTTTGGCTATCTATTTTAATTCCATAATGTTCAAGTTTAGATTTGTTCAATTAATTTGTTCGAATGTTTAATAAACTTTCATTATTTCTTTTCATTGACTGCTCTTTCTATGTTTTTCTTGATGCTTTATAGTCTCATCTACTAACTGTACTAGTGAAGTTTTTGTTTCAATTTCGAGTTTAGATTTTTAAATGAGTTGATGATTTTTTTTAGAATAAGTTGAAAATCCGTGGACAAATCCGGAACCGGTCCGTGAGACTTTTGGATTTGACACGGATTTTATTTTCAAAAAACCATGAGTCGCGGATTAGGATTGGATTCATGCCAATCCGGACCAATCCAGACCGTGAGCACCCCTACCTGTGGAATCTCAAAACCCGGCTCAAATTCAGAGCCCTCTCTCTCTCTCTCTCTCTCTCTCTCTCTCTCTCTCTCTCTCCCCGCCCTCTCTCTATTTCGCTCTGGCATTTCTCTGAAGAGCTAGGGTGTTCACTGCCTCCTTCACGAAGTCTCTTCTTGCGAGGTACACCGATTCCTCGATCAGTTCTTGATTCACCATCACATCTATGTGTTAACCAGCTCTTCTGTATCTATGAATTGTGCAAAGCTTTATTGTAGATGATTTGTGTTCTTCACTATTTTGATTTGATTGCTTTTTAGAATGGTAGATCTGTTGTTTTGGCAAATAAGGCAGACATATTGCCTTCTATGTGTTTGATCAAAGGCCTAAAGGGTTAGAAGAAACTGGAAGTTGTCAATGGTCAAAAAGTTGAAAGTAAAAAATGGGATGGAACTTGAAGTATTACCTGTTTGATAAAATGTCTGAGACATTGGGTTCAAGCTTTTTGGTAATGAGGCATGTGGTTGTTAGTGGACGGCATAGCTAAGTCATAGTTGAAAGTAGATTTCCAGATTAAGATGAACTTGCTTGATGCTCCTAATAGAATTAAAATTCTACGAAAACTACTGGAGGATGAAGAGCCTCCTGGTGTAAAGTTGTCAATTCCACCCTTGTAACCAAATGGACGTGAGTTGGATTCCAATGTACACTTCTACATTATTTGATAGGAGGACTATTCAACTAAATTCATTGATCAACCAAAAGTATTTCTCCTAATTAGCATCTGAATTCTTTGTGCTATTAGTTGGGTTGAGTTGGCATATGGATGAGATATCCCTGAAACTCGTAGACTTGGAATTCGGTATCCCGGAACTTGGTGTAAAGTTGTTTTTTTTCATTTCTTTTGAAGTTTATAATTTTCCGTATGAATTCGGTAATGTAGAAAGTGATTCAATCTTCGTCACTTTTCCTTGCGATCTACGGTTGAAAGGTGCTTTGGAGTTTTGCAGAAACGCTTTCGCGTTATAGATGCAGAACCGTTTTAGTCCTTCAAGACACAAGTGGATGTGGTACTAGCATGCTGTGTCATTCACAATTATGTAAAGGGGGTCGATCCTATGGATGCTATTATGGAAGAAGTAAATGATGAGATGGCTAGAAATCCAAATCCTAGAGTCCAACAAACACAAAGGGAAGTTCAAGAAGAGAATAGAGAATGGGTTAGCAAAAGGGATGAGATTAGTGATGCCATGTGGGCAGATTATGTTGCTAGGAGGAATAGATAGTTTTTTCCGTTGATAAATTATATTTGTTAGGAGTATTTATGCTTGTTAAGACATGTGAGAGGAGCATATTCTTTGTTTATTGTTTGAGATTCTCTTGGATTTTGTTTCTATACTACAAGGGTATTTATGTCATTTGCATAGGTTATGTTGGTTTTTTTAATCATTTATATAGTATGGGTACAATTTTTATTTTTATAAGAATATTTTGGTTAGTTTGTCAATTAGTGATTTTCCATGTCAACCAAACACCAGAAAATATTTTTCAAAAATATTTTCATATCACACCCAAGCACTAGAAAACATTTTTTTTTCTAAAAAAGGTTTTCCTTGGTAAATGTTTTTTGATTTTTCACCGGAAACAAACGGAGCCTTAATCTCTAATTGAGAAAAAGAAGATAAGAATGATTTCAGTAACAAAAATGATAAGTGTACAACAAAAGTATCCAACTCGGCTCCAACACAATCACATGGTGTGTGGAGCCCACACACATTTCACACTCAAGTGTGTATGGGCTCCGCACACCATATGAATATATTGAAGTAGAGTTGGACACTTTTGTTATACATGTATCACTATTGTTTCAGTAAATGGGGTTGTCACTTTTCGTCAAAAGTTTACTTTTTTTCAGGTGGACCCACTGACCAAATTGTTCTGATACATTGGAATGAGGATCATTTGTATGGTAATATAGACTCTGTACCAGGGTTTAAAGTCTAATAATGGTACTATGCCTATTCCATATCCTCTCTACCATACATTCTTTTTCATACTGACTCACCAATTAATGTCTTCCATGTGAGAATTTCTGCTGCTGCTGAGATAGGAATAGCCTCTATTTTGGTTGTGAAAAAGTTCTTAGGGCTTCCGTGAACAAACTTTGACCAATATTAAGCACCTGTTACATTAAAGTGTTTTTTTCCTCTGCATGTGTTTTAGCACAGGTAAAACATGCATGTCTTGCAACAAATTGCAAAGAGCCAAGGGGTCAGGCCCGTACCACTAGATGGGTAAAGCAAGTTTGGGGTAATTTTTGGGAAAGTTTAGCAGCCCCCGAATCTGGACGCTAAAGTAAATATTTTTATAGGTCCCGTTATAAAAGTATTTGAATTCCACACTAATATGCGATTGTGAGTATTCAGTTCCTAATAATCTTATAAGGTTTGTGACCTTAATACATTTTACCTTGCTTTCCATGCTGAGCGGGAGCATTTCAAATTCTTCCGAATTCCAAGTATAAATTCATATCGAATAGTCTCAGACTATCATTTTTCTTGTTCATCCCTTCACGTGGGTGGCCAATTCAGTTCTGTCCATGACTTCTCTTCCATTCTAAAACTTAGCCAAGAAGATCTGGCTATTTTAGAGGGAGCTTGCACATCATGGACCCCCGATTTAGAGAATTAAAATTAATTACTAGAGATTGGGTTTTGTTAGAAAACACAAATTTAACACTTAAAATTGAGCGAATTAAGTAATAAGGGATAAAGTAGATTTGATAACCACATTTTACATTGCTTTAAAAATTAAGTAGCTCTAAAAATGTAAACTAAATAGTTAACAAAAAATTAAGTAGCTTTGAGCTATTTAATTCTAACTAAATTCATGACTACTTGCATTCAACTCGTTTCTCATCCAGCACTCCCCTCCGAATTGTTGCCATTATGGTTGCCATCACCACCATCTCCACCTGTACCACCAGCACTCTACCACTAGCCCTATTGCCACCCCCACCACCGCTAACACGATCAACACTCCTTCATTACTACCCACACCACCACTTCTCCACACCACCACCATGCCCACACTCTCCCACTGCCACCACTGCAACCGCAATCACCACTCCATCGTCGCGCCACCACTCCACCACTACCATAAATAAATGGTGACCAATAGTAAAATTAAAAAAGAATCACTCTAACTAATGGAACTAAAATTAATTTATCATTTGTTTTAATTCAATACTTAATATGATAGTCAAACAGTTTTTTAGCTAAACAAATTCAGCAGCTAAATTTCAATTTTCAGTACTTAATTTTTTAGCTTTCAGTTTGATCAAATTGTAACATTCTCTCTTAGCTCTGTGCTTTAACTTTAACGACATAAAGGAGTTCTAATTTTAGAATTGTGGGGGACGGACACTTTGATAAAGGCCGAGAAACCTATAGCGGCATCTATAAACATCACGGATAAAACCAGGAAACCTCCAATGTGTATAGTCGAAAGGTTACACCGGAGGGACCGGTCGGCAGACAACCATTTGCAACTAATATCAACCGCTCGACGTAAAGTCTCGGGACCATGCCGAAGACTTAAACGTTTCACGATAAGTTACTTATGACTAATTTCTCTCAGCTACATGATGGTTCGACAAATGAGGCCAGAAACGTTCAGCTTTATCTAGGCATATGGTGCCGAGGGGAGTGATTATGCCGAAGGGTGATTACCTAGGGCTGACTCAGCACAAGCGTGGTGCATGTGAGTAATACAGCATGTGCCCATGACAATGATAGCCGAATAACCTATTACATGTGTCGCTATTCCAATGGAGGCATGTGCTCATAACCAACTCACTTGTTTCCATCATAGTGACGTAGCCACGATCGTACTTGGAGAACAAGTCACTCATTCCCTACACAAGGTAATCTTCATCGGATAGAATGTACACCCACAATCCTCTCAACCCTAGATCCGAGTTCTTGATTCTCCTTCTTCAAGTACTCACTTGACCGTCGAAGTGCCGTTCTAGACTCAATAGTCCAGTACGGTGCTAACCAGGGTGCTAAGTATGCAGGCAAGGAGCTCAGGCGAAGGGAAGATTACCCAACCATCCATCCACTCCAAAGAAGGCTGATCCAATAAGTTGTATCCCCACAAGAATTTTAGGCAACAAAAAACTTAATACTCCTTCCGTCCCAATTTGCTTGCCCTTTTTGGGGAAGTGGATTTTTAAGGGGTGTGAAAATTTTGTATTGTCTTTTTTGTTTTGTCCCTAAGTCCAGTCAATAATTACTGTGACCAATTTTGTGGGGCTACTTTGTTATATGAAACTCAAAACATATGCAATATGGATCTTGTTTGATAGATATCAATTAGTTTTATTATACAAATTTTTCAAAATCATAAGAACCGTCATAAAATAAAAGATAGTGGACAAAACAATTAAGATGGAAAAAGTACTTTTTAAGGGTAAAACTGGAAAGTGACCCTGTTTTGATGGATGTTTTTAGAAATAGGACGAGTATTTTGGGACATCCCAAAATGGAAAGAAGGACCAGCAATTTGGGACGGAGGGAGTACAAGATTAAGAAGATTTTGCCATAGAGTACTTTCAAACTTAAACTTATGCTTCTTAAGTATATAAAAAATCTACCAAAGCTCCCAGCAGCAGGTCACTGCTCTTCAATGCCTTGCAAAAATATGGTAATCTTTTTTCTCCGCGATCCATGAGTCATCTGTTAGTCGACGAACTTGAGATATAATTTGATCGCTAATGCACTGAACACATAATGACAAGAGACTATAAAAATTCAAATTACATGAATCTACTATGTACATCTCCTTGTAGACAAGGATCTATACCTCCCGGCCGGCTGATCACCGATTAAATGAGAGTAAGCTCCTAACCACCAGGACAAGAACAATCCGTCCGATACAGTGGAAACAACTGTGGGTGGCATTGATATATGAATATCTGTTCTGTGGCCAATAAATATTTAGTAGAAGTTGTGCTTGTCGTAAATGTTTTAAAAATCGGCTGTTATATGTAACGGTTTTCAGCCTTCCATAGTTCCATTACAGTTACGTATGCGTATCGACAAGTTCTCGTTACGTATCTGTTCATTTGCGATCGATTCATGGCTGTTAAAGTCTGTTAAGAAATATTGTCTCACATTGCTTAGGAGAGGAATGAGTGATCACTTAATATATACTGGGACCTCTTCACTCATTGCCAATTGGTTTTTAGTTGGATGTTTCCACATGGTATCAGAGCAGGGCCCATTTTACTCCACACTAAAAATAAAAAATAAAAAAAATACAATCCACACCCCACGACAAACCAGCAAAAAAGGCTGTACGATGACAGGACCCAAGAAGTTGCCACACGTGACAGACCTCAAATGCGGCTGCACGTGGGGGAGAATGTTAAGAAATATTGTCTCACATTGCTTAGGAGAGGAATGAATGATCACTTAATAAATGCTGGGACCTCTCCACTCATTGCTAATTAGTTTTGAGTTTGATGTTTCCACAAAGTCGATACTCGGCTGTTATAGGTAATTATGACACTTACATTTTTTCCCCTCAAAATTGATTTTTAAGATTTCTAGACCGACTCTCGCTGCGTATCATTCGATACTCCTGAACCGGTACACTTCAACCGTTACAGTTACTTTCCCGGTACCGTTATTTGAAACATTGGTAGTAGTAGTATATTAACTTTAGCTCCTTTTCCCGGTTTCATCCATTCGATTAGCGTAGTCTGGAGATTGATTAAACGAAAACAACATTGACGAAGTAAAATTATAATTTGCTGAAAACCTCAACTTGGTGTGGCATCTTCATTCTGGTCAAAGATATATGTAAAGGTAAAAATAAGACTAAATTTAAATTATTGTACGAAATGATGTGGACACACAAACAGTATAAAACCAGTTTTGGGCATTTAATGCAACCATCCAAACACCACCTATGGAGCTGTGTCCTTAGTTGTGGCATTGAAGAAGGTACCACAAAAAGAACTCCGTAAAAAATTGGACCACCTAGACATAGTTTGTTTTCTTAAAAAGTAAATTAGGGTATCCGAGTAAATTTACGCACACTTCAATTGATTTTTTGTAGAACGATTCCACAATATTCCACTAACGACGGGAGCCAAGGATTTAAGTATCGTCCTCTATGTAGTGAATTTTGGATCATTCAGCACCGCTATAACGGCGCCACACAAAGTTCGCACCCGTATCGTCAGATACCTGCTACATATCTCTTTTAATCCGATTTTTGGTCCGGTTGACCTCCGCTATGGACGCTTCAGGTGCTCTGGCGTGAAAAATGATTTTGAAAAATTTACGATCGCTACACTGAATTTCCATTACCACTGTTTAAAACCTTGACGAGGGCTCCAAGTCCATAGCTAGCTTGTTTATATCCATTGACAGCAAGGAGATAGCTAGAGGAGTGATTTTCAAGGTATAAAAGATCCACTTAATAAAAAAATTAAATATAAAAACATTTTAATCTTTGATTCAGCCTAGGGTATTGGAAACCTTAATTAACACAGTAGTGGGAAGTGGACTCAATCAATGTAATTGTCGGATATATGTATTTATTTATTTATAGAGAGAGAAACATATTTGGAAAGGTCGTCTCATCTCTCTCATGTGGAGATGGACATAATAAAACCCAGTTGAGGCCAAAGATTGTTGAAAGATTAGGAACAGAATATTTGGGAGAATGAAAGGGGAATTTAGAAGGTGTAATATGGAATAATTAAAATACTTGAATAAAATAAATAAATAAATATATATATGCTAGGAAACAAACAACCCTTTGTGGGTATCTAACTTTTAGGTCAATGGGTCTATATCTAAAGTTTTGTACATATTATATACATGTAAAATACTACCGTACTTCAAAAATCAAGAAAATACAAAATCATAAACTAAAGTTGATTTTTTTTTTTTTTAATTTTGTAGCATGGAAATGGAATTCAACTGATGTACTTCTAGGAATAATACAAATATATATATATATATATATATATATAGAGAGAGAGAGAGAGAGAGAGAGAGAGAGGAGCGAAGAGCATGGGGGAAAAGGAATCCATACATGAGGGCTGTGTTTCTCTCTCTAAAAATTTTAACCCGTCCTGTCCGGGGACAGAAAAGTAGCCATTATCTTTTGTTTTTATCTTCCATGTTTTACGTTTTTCTTTATTCGTTTACTATTATGGGTGGGATTAATTTCACTAACTTCCCCCGAAGTTTTTGACAAGTGCAAACAGTTCTCCTAAACATTTTGAAATATCAATAGACTCCCCTGCTTTTTGAACAACTATCAAGATTCGTCCTTCTGTTTGGCATTAAAATTTTAAGCTTGATAGTGTTTGTCTTATGATTGTTTTTTAACAAGAGGAATTAAAGACGTTAAAAAAAGGGAAATTGTGATTTAATTTGGAAAAACAATATAGGGATAAAAATTAGGAGGAACATATTTTAAAAATTAAGGCAAATGAACCACAACACCAAAGCCTTAAGCAAGGTAGAATAGAAAAGAAAACGACTTTATCTTGAAAGGAAAATAAATTAAGCCTAGATGCAAACCTCTTGAAACTTCTTATGCCTTTCTCTTACTTTTTGAAAACCATTGGGTGCTATTGATGGAAGAGGAGGAAAAAATCAAAGAAGTGAAGGACGTGATTTGAAAGACATTCTAGTCGTTTAATGGCAAATTTTAACATTGGTACTGTTTTAGTACTACAAGCAGGGGTGCGCATACCTCAGGCCGAGGCGAGCTCATACTAGATAATAACTAGACTTGGAAATGCCCAAACTTGATCCATTAATAATAGGGTTTCATTAATATTTTCAAACCCGACTCTCTTAAAGTTTTATTTATCAAATCTGTCGAATTAGGCCATTTATTTTTAAATTATAGTGCCCAAGTATTGGATTGGGGGATGGTGTTGTCTCTTAAGGGACAGCATGTATGCAAACCCCATCCAGCTCGTCCATTACCGAACTGATCTGGGCCGTTGATCGCCGAGCACGGACGGCTCGGATGGGGTCAGCATACAAGGGACAGCATGCCCCCCGGGTCCCTCAAGTATTACAAATTAGAGTTTAGAACCACAATAACTTCGAATAAAAAAATAACATACTTTCATTAATTTATAATTTTTTAATCTTTTTGCACCAAATTATAGAATTAATCGAGATCTTTAGTTTGGTAGGAAGACTCAACAAAATCATGTGCAGACTACCGAGCTGGTGTTCACAGCTAACTACAAGTGACAACCTTAATTTCAATTTCCAAAGTACGGGAGGTGAGTAACATTATAGAAATTTCGCAGAAACAACTGCATTTTTCAAGAACATCTGGGTAGGCAAGTGCAATTAACCCTATGTTTTTGGTTAATGTTTTGTTTTTCTAATTATTTTTATTTTTTGGGGTCGATGTCTTTTGTGGTTTTGACTAGAGAGGGAGAAACCTTGCTTCCTTTTCTTCCTAGTGTCATTTTCCAAGATATACTCTCTCTCGAGGAACAACACCACCCCCACACCCAAATCTCTTCTCCTTTCCATGTCTTTCTGGAATTCCCCCCCTTCTCTTTAATTTCTTCCTTTTCCATCCCCACCCTCTCTCTCTCTCTCTCTCTCTCTCTCTCTCTCTCTCTCTCTCTCTCTCTCTCTCTCTCTCTCTCTC
>JAXBDA010002949.1:0-38277 GCA_036023075.1 Gaultheria prostrata | reverse complement strand
AATAAACTTGAGATTACTAAAGATAAGAGGAGTACTTACAACATTTGTGAAGGCAAAAACCTTGAATCAAAGAGAAACTACCCTAAAAACTAGAGAGAAGGAGGAGAAAATGAGTGGGGAAGAAGAAGGGTGGTAGAGAGAGAAAGTCTCCCCCCACCGTGCCCTAAAATCTGACCTAAAGTGGTATTTATAAGACCCAAGAAAGTGCAGCAAAACTGCCTTAAATTTGTCTGGAGCAGCTGGGTATCGATATCCCAGATTCTGGGTATTGATACCCAGAGGTTCTGAAATTTTTCTTTGTTTGCTGAGAAGACTAGGTATTGATACCCAGATTCTGGGTATTGATACCCAGAGGGTCTGTCCATTTTTCTTTGTTGTCTTTTTCGGCCATCTCTTGAACGTTGGTTGCTTCGAGCCTTCCTCCAATGACTTGAAAACCTCAATTTGGACTTGGGAAGGAATCATCTCGGCCTTGAATGTACTTGGGTGCCTCCGGGTACTTCCGGATATAACCGGGGATTATTTGGAGCTTTGGACACGCCTTTTAGCTCAGATTTTCTGAAACTCATCAAAAACATAACTCGCGCAAAATCAATCGAATAAAAGCACAAAATGCACGTGTGTGTGATCAAGACGAGCGAGATAAGCCCGAAAAAATACAATATTTGGGGCTTATCAGTAACGGAAGATGATATTTTTCCATGTGAAACGCTCGACATCAGTGGTCGTGATAATAATAAGGGGCTCAGCCTCTACCCACTTTGTATAGTAGTTCGTCGTTGTAATGAGATGCTTGAAACCGCCCGGGGCTATGGGGAGCTTTCCAACTAAATTCACCCCCCATCAAACGGCCATGGACTAGTCACCGGTTTTAGGGCTTTGGCGGGTTGGAGTAGGTGGGTCGCATGCTTTTGGCACTGCACGCATTTCTTCACGTACTCCTCAACCAATTTCTTCATCTTTGGCCACCAATACCCCTGTGTGAAAGCTCGGAGGGCCAGAGACCAACCACTTGAGTGACACGCATTGCTCCCCTCGTGGAGCTCTCGGAGAACACTTTCGATTTGTGGGTCATGGATGACTTTCAGGTCCGGGCTGGTGAAAGATCTGCGGTACATGTTATCATTGGGATCGAGGTAAAAGTATGTTGCTCGGCATCTTACCCTATGAGCTTCCTTTCGCTCGGCGGGGAACCTTTCATATTTCAAGTATGTGTGGATCTCGTCCATCCAACTTGGACCGAGAGAGATAGACAACACTTCCTTCATACCTTGGTCAAAGCTAGGTTGTTTGATGTCTGCGAGGTGAATTGTTCGAGCAGGGGAGATCGCACAGGCCGAAGCCAGAGATGCTAGGGCGTCGGCATGAGCGTTCCTGTCTCATCCTACCCACTCGATATCCACCTTTCCTATTTCCCTGATAAGTGTCCAAACTTGGTTGTAGTACTCCGAAATACTTGGATCCTTGATACTGAAATCGTCTTTAATCTGGTTTCCTATTAGTTGAGAGTCGCTAAACACTCACACTTCTTCGGCGCCTAAGCGCTTCGCCATCCTTAGCCCTGCTATCAGAGCTTCACAGTCTGCTTCGTTGTTTGATGCTGGAAATTCGATCATCACTGCACTCTCGTGCATGACACCCTCCGGCGAAGTGATAACAATTCCAGCCCCAGCCCCTCGGCTGTTTGACGCTCCATCTATATGCAATTGCCAGATTCCTCCTTGGAATAGTTGCCAAACTCTCCTAGGACGTTCTTCTTCAGGTGTCTCAGATGCCGTTGTGTCATCAGCGTGTGCCGGAGTCCCTTTGTCTTGAATTTCTTCACTTTGTCCAGCTTCCACCGAGTGCTGAAGAGTCACCCCCGGCAATCTAAGACTTTCTCCACCGTCATCAATTCCAGGTGTCAGCTCGGCGATAAAATCTGCCAGAGCCTGTCCCTTGATTGCTGTGCGGGGTTCATACCGGATATGGAAGTTTGCAAGCTCCAGACTCCATCTCGAGACCCGTGTTAAGAGGTTTGCATTCCAAAGAACTGCCTTCAGAGGGTACTCGGTGATGACTATGATAGTGTGGGCTTGGAAATAAGGCAGTAGTCTCCTTTTAGCCAAAATGAGGGCTAAAACGAGTTTTTCCAAAGGCAGATACCTTGTCTCGGAGGGGATCATGGTTTTGCTGGAGTAATAGATAGGTTGAAATTCAGCGCCCTCCTTCCGAACGAGTACTGAGCTAACATCCTGGTGAGATATCGAGAGGTAGAGATAAAGATCTTCGTAGCCGATATGCATGACGAGTAGGGGAGCTGATGAGAGGTAAGTTTTAAGTTGGCCTAGTGCTCGGTCACACTCCTCGGGCCATTTGAAATTTCTCTTGCTCGTCTTAATGGACTCGAAGAATGGTCGGCACAGATCTGAAGACCGGCTAATAAACCTGTTGAGCGCTGCAGCCATTCTTGTAAGCCTTTGCACTTCTGTGCACACCCGTCGGGCAGCCGCGCACACGATGGCGTTTCGATTTTGACTTTGAAAATGATTTTCGAGTCGCCACCCGAGTTTAAGGAATGAACCCGAGAAACCAAAAAGAGTGACTCGTTATGCCTAATGATTTTGGAAAAATGGTTTTACCGGTCGTGCAAAAACCTTTTATTTCCGGGCTCGGGGGTTTGGTTACGAGAGGGGAAGGGTTTTAATGCACCCCCCTCGCCCGGTCCGTGAACCGGTCTTTACTAAACAATTTGTGGGATATGGATAATGTTTAAAACTTGATTCTAAGCATATAAACAAGATATGAAGCATGTACACGAGATAAAACACAATGTAAGATATTGTGGTGTTCGTGTGCGCGTATAATTACAATGATGATGATAATGAATGATCATGATATAAACAAGATTTGAGATGGACAGAATAAGATGAAGACAAAAAAATTAGATTAAAATGAACAATGAAAGCAATGAAAGATGCAGCAGCTGCTAACCAATCTGTTGACAGAACAGACGTTGGGCGCCCAAGGTGAGGTTGGGCGCCCAAGGTCTCTCAAGTCCAACTGTTTAACCTTTGTTTTCTAGTTTGAAAAATGCCTTGCTTTGATCACAAACTGATTTTCAACGCATAAATCCATAACAGGGTATCAACAAGGCCATCAAAAATGATTATCAAACAAAAACATGGACTTTTGAATATTTGGGCTTTAAGGAAAATCCATAAATGAGATTAAACTTGAGTTGAAAGAGAAGAACTGACAAGAGATATGATAAGCAGCTATGATGGACTTATGCATACTTGGAATAGTAACAAAAATGACAGAATGAATGAAATGCATGTACTGCTCAGAAACCACCTTGAGCGCCCAAGGTGAGGTTGGGCGCCCAAGGACACCCCTGATTCTCACTTGATTTCAGTTTCTTTTGCTTTATTACTCATGTATCCATAACCTCTTCACCAAATATCTTCTGAAAAATGATTTTCATCAACAAATAAAAACTAAGGGGCAAGATTCATGAATAATAAACAAACTTTTTACTTTATCCTGCGTCTTCTGGCGACGTTCCAAGTACCACCGTGATTGTCTCGTCAAGACGCACACGATATTGTGCTCAAATCTTGTCCACGATCACTATGATCTCAACACAGAACCAAAAACCTCTCGCCTTCACCCGCCGATCTTCAAATCGCTAGGGAGAGCTATTCTGGTGACCAAAACCGACGATCTACGCACCGTTGTGATCGTCTCAACGAGAGAAACAAAACCTCATGGTCAAAACTCACTCACAATCTCTCTAGGTAAGATTGATCACCAACCGCCCGTAAGGGCTATTTCGGCCACCAAAACTGATGTGCTATCCACCGTAGCTTTCGTCTCAGGGAGGTGCACAACCCTTGCTGGTCCGATCAAGTCCTTGAACTGCTTTGATCTCAACCCAGCCAAACTATCCTTCAAAACCACTAACACCTCATCTAAAACCACTACAAACCACCCAAAAAACACCACAAACGTAATTCTCGGGTCGAACCCTCCTCGTTGCTCCAACCTACATAAGCAACAACCGTTAGTGCCTCACCGGCCTCTTGCCGGCGGGCACTCCGACGCTCAAGTCAGCAACTAGAGAGAGAGAAATACAATAGAGGGAGTAATTTTTTATCTAGGTGAGTGTGATAGCTCTAGAGTGGTCTATCCTTTGGTACTTATAGCCTTCCATGTACTTGTTCTCTAAACCGGGCACATGGCCCTCTATGAATCGCCAACCGCTTGGTTACGTATTGATGACATCACCCTCACTACTTCAGCATGTGCTTCAGGAGATAAGGCTCAACCGCCTTCCTTCTTAATGACTCGACCCATGTAGCTCTCTGCCCAAACCGCTATGTAGGCCTTCCGGTCTCTCTCTTATACTAGTCTTGGACCGTTGGCCCAATATTGGGCGTGGTGACGTCATCCCTTATCCAACCGGGCCCATGGCCGCCCTCCACGTATCTCGTAACTACCTAGCCATGTGTGGGTGATGTTTGTGCCACACTTTCAACCCATCCGGGCTAAGCACACCCCGGGTCTCGTTCAACCCAACCGACCATAACCTTGTGCGGATTTTTCCTACAACACCACACTATAAAAGGGACAGAGAGAGTATTAAATCCTATAAATAAATTGGTAAAGTATTAAGGGTTAGACTTATATAAAGGGTGTTCTTGGTATTATTAGAATGTTAGGATGAACTCTTGAGTATTCAAGCTCAACAGGAAGGGGTCCTAAATAAGTTCATGGAACATGATGTCTAATTAATTCTCCCTTTCAAAAATAATAGCATGCGTCCAAAAAAAATTGTATGAACCTACTCGCCAAATAATTTTCTACAAAAGAATATTAGTGTATTTATTATGCACCAATTTAAACTTGTTTGGCTTAAAATATATAAATTTTCCAGAACAATTATACCATCTTTAGTATTTTTTTTGTTGCATTATTCGCATTAATGTATGAATTTTTGTACATAGGATAGGTAATTTTTAACAATGTTAAAAAATCCTAAAGCCACCACTGTGACTCATGGCATTATATATCCAATCCTACCCTTAAATCCCTCAACAAATAAACCCAACCTAAGTGAAATGTAGTTTAAAAGAACAAAAAAAGAACAGAAAGAGTTCTGTCTAAGAGCATCTCTACTCCTTACCCAAATTTTTACTGGAAGGAGTCATAACAAATCAAGTTTTTACTCAAATTTTCAAATTTGAGTAAAAATTTGGGTAAAAACTTGATTTGGTACGACTCTTTCCAACCCTTACTCAAATTGTATGGTGGAGATTTAATCCACAACATTGAATGACAAAAGGGTAAATAAAAGTGCAAAAAAGAGCCTTCAAAATTTGGTTCTGGATTTGGTGATGAACAAATTTGGTGAAATATTTAAGTAAAACCAAATTTGGTGAAGGAGTTGAGTGAATTTTTTTATAATTTGTACTCAAATTTGAGTTTGGTGAAAAATTTGATGAAGGAGTGGAGATGCTCAACCCACTCATCAAATACCAAATTTTAAGTTCTTTGATGAGTAATGTTGAAAAACATTGCTTCAACCCACACATCAAAAGTGAACGCCAAAATTGATGACCCTTCCTCCCTCATCAAATAAAGTGAGTCATCAAATTATTTACTTTAGTTAAAAAAAAATCTTTTATGTTATTATGCATTTCCCGTTGGCATCTTGCTGTTGAAACAAACACCATATTTAAAATTTGAACTCAACATCCCTATTTGAAGATTGAACCCATCCATTGTATTCAAAGTTTGAATTCTCCTCCATACCGAAAGAAAAAATTGTCGGAAATAAAAGTTTTGGAAAGGAGAATAAGCGAAAAAAAAAAAGAGCAATGATATGTGAATACCAAAGTTTTGTTTCACAAAAGATTAGGAAAATGTTTGATTCAAAATGAGAAAAGAAGCCAATTTTTTAGCTCAAATGTGATTTGGAGTTAGAGTAGGAAATCGATAGGCATTGTTACGAGGAAAAAAAAAAGCCAATTTTTTTTAGCTCAAATGAGATGTCAGGAGTTAGAATAGGAAATAACAACAAATATCTCTTTATGATATTTTGATAATTTATAATAATCACTTGAAATTTAAATGGAGAAGTATTTGCAGGGTGGGTTGGAATCACAATTTTGAAAACATAAAAAATAAGGTATCAAATTGCCACATAGGTCATCAAAAACAAAATTTGGTGAAAAAATAGGTGATTGGCTTGGAGATGCCCTAATGAGTTTGCACCAATATAATAATACCGTTATCTTTTGACAAAAGAAGTAAATGTAAATTCCGCGAAGGCCTAGCAATGGTCAAATTTGAAGGCGCTCCAACTTACCTGCGAAATAAGGAGCCAAATCCCACATACACGACTTCAACCTTTCCAAATTTTTAAGAAAAGAAAGGAGTTGCCAAATCATTACAGTATTTATTTGAAAAAGTGAAAGATTGTGTATTGTTTTTGGGTCTTGCTAACGGACACACCATTGTACCCATTGAGGGTACAAAAGGATATACTTATTGGGTCCCACTTGTACTATAAAGTACATTTTTAAAGTACACATGTACTTTGAAGTACACTTAAAATTATATTTTAAAGTACAAATGAGACCCACAAGTATACATTTTTGTACCTTTAACGGGCGCAATATTGCATTCGTTAGCATTTCCCTAAAAAAAAGTTGACACTTTAGTGAGCAATGCTGAAATTAAGATTTCAAGCTTGAAAATTTCTAGACTTTTGTTTTTTTTTTTGCCAAAAGATAGAATCTCCAATCAACCCAACCAAACCCTAATACAATCTACCAAAAAAAAGAAAAAAGAAAAAAGAAAAAAGAAAATGAAAATACAGAAAACACAAAAACATAGAAATCGCCGGAGTTTCGCCGGAGAATGTCATGCCACCGCCGTCGCCACCACCGATGATGGAGGTCTAGATCTAGAAACCCAGATCTAGACTTTTGTTAAAGCAGTCCATATGCACTTTGGGATTTAGACCGGAAAATTAGTGATGCTGTGTGCGTAATAAGTCAGAAGGGTTTGGTATATCAAGGGGTTAAGCTAAAAAAGTGTAATAATTTAGTGGAGTAATCTATATATAGCTCGAAATTAAATTGACAAAATTGTTATGGCACAAAAGATGTTTAAGTGATTTTCACACCTTTTTTTTTTAATCTTTTAATGAGATTTTTATATTTAAAAATTTCAAAATAAACCAAAAAAAATGTATTTAGAAAAAGAAACGTGGAAATCATTTTCTCAAGAGATTTTGCTCTTAGTTTTTTGGATGAAAAAGAAGACCAGTCAACTCAAAATTATCCATCCATAAACAAAGACAACGCGTTGGAATCCATTATTACAGATTTACAGTCAAAAGGCTTGCTGCCTTCAACGAACGAGGAAACAGTCCAAAAGTCCAACCTCTTCCCCACCACCAACCCAAACCAAAATCAAATCAAACTACTTCAACACCACCTAACATTGTAATATTAATTTAATGTTTATCCCTCCAAATCCCTCCAAATCTCTCCTCGTTTGTCCCTCTACCCAATGAAGGATATTTCCATGGAAGACCCATCATCAACAGGAATCAACAGCTCCTCAATCTCAGATGCTCTCTTCACCACTCTCTGCAACTCAATTCAAGCACTTGGTCGAGGGTTTGATGTCACTTCTGATATCAGGCTTTTATACTGTAAAGGGGCTCCTGGTTCTCGCTTGGTTCATATTGATGAAGAACAAACAAGGGATCTTGAAGTTTCTGATGGCCTTGTTGTTCCAAATGTATCAGTTGATATTGAGTCATCTCCTGGGAAGAGGACTGCGGAGGAAATCCCTGTCTGTAGCTTTCATGAGGTGAGGTTTCTGATCAATTTGGTTACTGGGTTTCTTGTTTTCTTGCTCTGGTGAACAAATCATTAGTATTTGTTTGTTTCTTCCCTCTAGTTTGTTTTATTGCATAGGAAATATTCCTATGGATTTTCGTTTAGTTCGTCAACTCTACTGTTGTTGTGATTGGTGAATTTTGTTTCTGGGTTTTTGTTTTCTTGGCCTGGTGTCCAAATCATTATGTCGATTTTTTCCCCTTCCTCCTGGTTGGTTTAATGTGTTGTGGTGCTCCATTTATGGTTTGTTTGTCTGTTTTCGTTCTGCAATTTTTTAAATTGTTGGGATTGGTATGCTTTTTGCTGGGGGTTGTTTCCTTGTGTTGCTTAGGGTTTGACACTGTGATGAATTTTCGGATATGTCTCAAAACTTGAAAGAGAATGTTGTTGCTAATCATTGTCTATTGATGCTTCATTTGTTTTTCTTCTTAAAATTTTCCGCTGTAGATATAGAGATAAGAGCATCTCCAGACCCTTACTCATACTTCTAGTCTAAGAAGCACGGACACATCTACAGGCCTCACGTATCGTGTCCGACACGTGTCAGTAACGGAGACGACACGACACTCCCTGGACACGTGTAGGACATGCTTAAATATTTGCCTAATTTTTTAATTGTATTTCTTTTATTCAAACACATTGTAGATACTCTAGGACACGTTGGCAAAACTCTTAGAACATGCTAAGTACACTAAACGGTTAAACTCTAATTTTTAAAACTTGGCCATGAGTGAAATTTTTCACCGATTTATGGTTCATGTGTACTTATATGCGGACTGCTAATTTAGATGCGGTAGTGCGCAAGGATTTGAGTCTACTAGGGCTAAGTGAGGAAGCAACACTTGATAGAGCTCAGTGGAGGAAAATGATTCATGTAGCCGACCCCAATTGATTTGGGACATAAGGCTCAGTTTGGTTTGGTTTGGCATTGTTCTTAAATTTGATAGAAATAAAGATTTCATCAATTATGTGAATTCGTCACATACCTCCATAATACAAATACATTGTATATTCGACGTGTCCCTGATGTGTCCGTGTCCTAATTTTTGAAGAAATAACGCGTCCGGGTGTCCGTATCGTGTCGTGTCCATATCCTGCATCTATGTCCGTGCTTCTTAGCTTCTAGTAAAAGCTTCATTTGATATAAGCACCCTAATGGAAAAATCTAAATCCAAATATAAATTTTGGTAGAAGCTTCATTAATTCCATAATTTTAAATTGGAAAGGAAGGAAATAGCCTTCTAAAATTTGATTAAACAGTTGAGTCTCCATTGTAAAATTTTGAGTAAAACTGAAATTGATATAGGTTTGAGTCAAGGAATGGGGTGAGCTTTAGGGTTTTTTTAAATCCAATTTCGGTTTTGAGGGGGGTGGATAAGTATGATTGGGGTTGCCGATCCTGATATCTCTGTCTAGAATTTTGATTTGTATCTGTATTCACCTCTTGTTTCAATCTCAGAGTCTTGCTTATCAATTGCTAAGGTATTCAATGTGAGACAATCATGAATCTAATTTCACTTTGATGAGGTCTCTGGTTATATTTCAATTTTGACCAAAGCTCTACTTGGGCTATTTTTATGGGGTAAGATCGGACGACCACTGAGTTGTCTCCCCTTGAAAGGCTAGGAGCAGTTATCACACTGACCAACTATATCTGCCTTTGCTATCACCCTATCCAACTGTCCCGTTTTAAAGACGTAATCAGAATTGAGGAAGTTCAATGTATTGTCTTTGGTGGAGGACTGGAGTTGAGTTCACATTCTTTTGGGCTTAGTTTTTCTACTTTCTTAGGTGAAACAATCTGCGTTTCATTTTATTAGTCTGTTTTTTTACTCCAATCAAGCAAACAATATATATTGGTGAAAAAAAAAGATTAGATTTTTGCCACCAATTAAAAGATATCCATTAGTATATGTATACAGTTTTTTCAACATCATCTAAAAAGAGTAATATGAAAAACATAAATGCTTTTTTGAGATGTCTAATAGAAAACGGAACAAGTATAGGGGTCAGAGGTAATAATTCATTTCCTGTATTGAAGTTATGATTGAACTTGAGGCAGTTATACTTGATTTTTCTGTTTTCTTTTCTCTCATATTCTTTGTGTATAAGTACCAGTCATCCATCTTAAATCCTCATTCAGTTAGCCTTATTTTTTTGGAGTTTTTTTTCATTGGTTACATTCTATAGCATGAAACGTAGCTTCATTTTAAGTAGTCTTAATAATATCCTGATTGGCCATAGGATGCTAAAAATCCTACCATACTCCACCTATTCATGGAATCCTGTAACTGCACTGCACTGGCAAGACGGTCCTAGACTCCGTTTGTTCAATTGGACTAACAGTGAAGGATTAACTGGTGGGACAAAAAATCCTTTTTGTACTAATAGTGAGGGACTGAGGGGATTAACAATATCAAATCCCCCAAGGTGCCAGATGTGTGGTTATGGATTTATCATCCAATCTGATGCTTTAATCCAGCCAAACAAATAAGGCCTGAAGACGTTTTTACTCCGTGTCTCTGCAACCAGATGGAGCATTGAAAACTAATGAGATCATGGTGCTCTATGAATGACTGATCATAAGAACCATCTCAACCTTGACAAGTTATATTCATTCTCAATCAAAAACTGATGAAATTAGAAGATTCAATTTGATTTCTTCAGGCTTCTAGTGTTGTATGGTTTCTTAGTTCTGTCCTCGGTTATGTAATATCTACAACCTATTTCCTGATTTATAATTACTGATTATTATGATCGTCTTGTATACTTTGAAGTATGTCGATATGTCCATGCTTAATTTACTTTTTACCTTATTGGAGAAAGGACTAGCACCTCTGAAATTGATACCCACTCAAGGGACCAGTTCTTGCTGTTAATACTTCTTATCCATGGTATTGCAGATGGCAAAATACTTCAATGAGAAGTCAAGCATTTCAGGACCTATTCCACTCGGAAGCTTTAATGCCATGTTCAATTTCACTGGCTCCGGGCAACTCGACGCAGCAGTTGCAAAATCTCTTGCAATGATCGGACATGTGATCCCCCTATACAAGGTTGAATTAGTAAAATCAAATTTAACATTGAATGAGGAAATAAAGCGTGCTGTACCTTACAGTTGGGATCCTGCTTCCTTGGCAAGGTAAATAATTCACCAGATCAACTCTGCTTTGAAAATTTCAGTGCGTCATTCTGCCTTTGTGACAAACCCCCACTCAGACACTCATATATGCACGTTTACATTGATGATGTTATGCTCTTCTGAATGAGAAGAGCATAACATCGTAATGAGCACAAAAATTAATTTGGGTTTCTAGGCCTGCCCTCCCCGATGCCTTTCGGCTTTGATTTGAGGGTATGGTTCTGCAGCAAAACATCCCTGTAGCTCCTCGGTTCTTGGAGGTTTAGGGGGGCCACTGTTTCAGTGGTACTCTGAGACCAACCACTTTGTGCATATTGCCAAAGGTTAGGTCTGTCTCCAATCATCCCCCCGCCCATACCCCCGATGATTGGGGATTAGATGGGTTCTGTTATTGTTGTGTTGTTGTTTGGATGTCCGGGCCAGCTTGCGCGCACCTCAACTAATTCCGGGGCCCTGGAGGCTGGAGGTAACGGCCGGGCATGACACCAGTGGCCCTGAAAGTTTGCTGCAAGGGGAATCGAACCCCAGACGGCGAGACCTTAGGTGGGAGCAAACCCCTAAATCCCAAGGCAAGACCACTTTGCCAACCCCTTGGGGTTGACTCTAGGATTTGTTGAACATATTAAGAGTGTTACACCTGGAAGGTGGATGTCACTTTATATCTCCGCTAGGATCGGAAACTGTTTTTGTTGCGGAAGATTGGTATAGGTGAGGTGGCTATGATGAAAATTAAGGGAGATGGTATGTACTAAGATGGCCGCAGGTCCTTGGACTTTGAAGTGCGAGTGAAGCAAACTTAGGAGAGAGAATTGGTCATGGCATTCTGTTTGCACTTTATCAGATTTAAGTTGTGGTTTCTGACATGTAGTTTCCGTTTCAGCTTTATTGAAACCTATGGCACCCATATTGTTACTTCTGTAACGATTGGTGGAAGAGATGTAGTTTATATTAGGCAGCATCAATCTTCTCCTTTATCAGCATTAGACATTCAAAATTACGTGAAAGATATTGGAGATCAGAGGTTCTCAGACTCAAGAAGCCAGTCCGCTGCCCCAATAAAATACAAGGACAAGGTCAGTATGGCAGCACTGTCCCAATTTTAGTCAAAAGCTTAGGGACTGTTTGTTACCTTTTTTGGTAAATTACACGTTCACCCCTGGTACTTTGAGCAAGTTTGAGGATACCCCTTCAACTACAAACGTAAAGTGAACACATGCACCCCCTGAACTATCATTTTTTTTTTCTATCGGCAAAAGAAAATTTCATTATTGTAAAGATAAAAATGAAATCATTACCATAGGAATCGGAATGCATTGAGAGAGCTTTGAAGTGACCAAAACTCTCCTAGTGCTGCAACTCGCAAAGACTAGGCCTAGCCCTCACTCTCGGATTGAAAAAAAAAATTAAAAAAAGATTGTTGGCAAGATTTAAAAAAAAAAACTGCTCAGATGTTCCCAATTAAAGTGAGAGTGTTGGTAGTTCTGGTAGAATTGTTACTATTTCGGTTATTATTAACCGAGAATTTCTTTTTCCTTATCTAACTATTTTTTTTTTGCGTACAATGTTCTTGCTTATTTTATTCTTTTGATCATGCCTACTAATCAACCTGTACTTATTTCAAAATATGAGACTCAGTGTTAATCGTTAAGCACAAAAAGAATTGTATCATAATTACTGAATACTTGTGCTTGAGGACCTGTTTAGTACGCTAATTATATGATTCACTCTGGTTAAATTTTTATAAAAGAAATCAATCAATTGACTATTGTTTACTTATCAGTGAAATAATGCTACTTCTTTTCACCCAAGTACCTACTACAAGCCTGCCAGTAACCTCGGTCACCAAATATCCTTAACAATTAATAACCATAAAAGAAGGGTGTTCACCAAGAAAATCAACCCAGGAGGTAAAACTAATGGGCGTTAATACTTACAGTAATAAAATAATGTGCTACAGTAAAAATTAAACGTAT
Source organism: Gaultheria prostrata (assembly GCA_036023075.1). Taxonomy (NCBI): domain Eukaryota; kingdom Viridiplantae; phylum Streptophyta; class Magnoliopsida; order Ericales; family Ericaceae; genus Gaultheria; species Gaultheria prostrata. The sequence continues at coordinate 25,264 of JAXBDA010002949.1, read as the reverse complement.
CGATGTACTCTAAATGCCTAACATATTTCAACTTTCAAGGCATGCTACATAGTATGTACACAAACCCTCTTTCTCACTACGCATTTAAAATATATGTAAGGTGAGAAAAATAGATTAAAAGGAAAAAAAAAATGTTTCACTTTTCTGTTGTAGAAAATGGAAAGACTAACATTTTCACTTCACTTTATTAGTTCATGGGTGCATGTGTCTACTTTTAAGGTTGACAGGGTGTCATTCAAAATCACTTAAATTACAACGGATGTGAGTGCAATTTGCCCTTTATGTTTTCTTTCTGTGCTTCCAGCTTTCAGGAAACACTGAAAACTTATTTGCCTAACAGAGTGCTAAATCCGATTTCTAGAAGGAAAAAAAATTAGAAACCAACCAAATTTTGAGAAGAAGACTAAAAAAAGTTTCAGATTTTCTGAACCTATTTCCCTTAGAAAGCATATACGAATCCGATGTAAAAGCGGTGGGAATTTTTGTTTTGAAAAAGGGTTTATCGAAAATCGTCTGCAAATCATTATTTTAAAGTGAATCAAACAGGGCCTTCTTAGCTATGTTGTAGCATATCTTTTGAGATGTTCGATTCAGTGGTCCCTCTCTCATTCATTCTGTCCGTCTAGTGCATCCATGATCCCTCCACAACTCCATGATCCAAATTCCAACCAAAGCCATGGGGAGAACATGAAAATATATCTCCAAATTTTTTTCTCAAAACTGACAACCAAACACGGTGATGTTTCTTCAGAAGCATATCCTGTTTACTATCAACAATTCTTCTGCTGGAGAATGATGCATAGAACTTCCAGCACACTTCCTATTTTCAATCTCACTTGATTTCTTCAAAACAAGTATAACATTTAGATGAAGCGAATTGATTTTTCGTGTACAAGCCGAATCGTCCGGTAGATATCACAAATCATGCCGTTCAGAAAAAAAAAAGATATAACAAATCATACAGTATTTTTCTAATATGGTTTGTGCTTCCAGTGATTCACCCTATCGATAGAATTGTTGTCTTGGTGTATTGATTCGTAATATACGTGTTATAAATCCTGCTATTCTAGTACGTAAAAGTAAGAAATGCAGATCTCTTGAATGCAGGATGTTACAGTCATTTTTCGAAGAAGAGGAGGTGATGATCTTGAACAAAGCCATGGTAAATGGGCGGAGACCGTACAAACAGCACCAGATGTGATTAACATGACATTTACTCCTATCGTTTCTCTTCTCGAAGGGGGGCCTGGAATAAAGTATTTGGCCCGTGCAATTGAGTTGTATTTGGGGTGTAAGTTCTCACGTACTATTACCTATGTTACTAGTTTGAGGTGTACATTTCACTCATCCTTTTTTTTTTTGGGTAGATTGCAACCGAAGATTTATATAATACTTGATACTTGACACTGTATTTTAGGTAGATCTAACTTACCATTTACCTGGAAAATTCCTTGTGATTTGCTGTTCTAGAAAACTTGGAGCCGTATTTGTATGTTATGAGTGCTAATATATACATTTCTTTGAAGTTGTACTTTTGCAAAATCTACAACCTCGATTAACGGGTATTTGGAGTGCAACAGTCAAGTACAAGTTTCTAGTGGAGAACTTTTCTGAGTTTCTGCTATATCTACAAATAAGCTTGGTAAAACTGTTCGCTTTTATGGAAGTATGCTATTATTAAATTATTATGGACTTTGAACGCATATTTTCATGGTATGCTAACTGTTTACGGAGTCAAACTCGTAGTATTGTGGACTAGATTTCTTATGATAAAATTTGATTTCTGTCCATTGATTTCTATTACTGCGTTGAACCATAGGTTGTTTCTGGAAAGGTTAGTGAGAGTCGCTAAGTTTGAATGTGCTGGTATCCTAAACAGTAAACGAATTCTAGGTTTTTTAAGTCACATCTATTGTTTACATCAAATACAGGCATTGTACATGCTTTCTTCTGTTGTAGTAAATTGTAGCTGATTGTCTATGATGTCTTGTGTAGACAAGCCTCCAATTGAAGATTTACAGTATTTCTTGGATTTTCAAATTGCCTGGGCTTGGGCTCCAGAACAGAGTAACCTACAAAGAAAGGAGCCTGTTTGTCCATCCCTCCAGTTCAGTTTGATGGGTCCCAAGCTCTATATAAGTCCAGATCAGGTATTTACATTGTTCCTTGTACCGCTATGTTGATTTCTTTTGCAATTATAATTGAGAATGCTTTCGAGATAATACCATGTGTAATGGACTGCACTTTTAAATTCCAAAATTGTTTGTAGTATATCTTTTGCTGCGGAAGTCAATTTTGAACATAGAGATGATTTCCTTTCTTAATCATATATTCTTGCAAGCTTCATCTCCTGGAAAAGAAACTGCAATGTGTCTTTACACTCTTGCCTGAAAGTAGCTTCCTGCATTTTCTGTAAAGAAAGATGAATGTCAGTAAACTCAGTAAGCATGTGCCATTTTTCAAGGGATAGACGATGTTTTGTTTTATCGGCCGAGGTCTTTCCCAAGTTATGCATGCTCAATGAGCATCGTATAAAGTAGAATACCTTAAATTTCCAATTAAAGAAACTTATTTTAAGTACTTCTATATTTTATCCGGGAAAAAGGATATCTTCACAAAAGCACCTTGAACCCAGCTTTTTAAGAGTTGGCTTTTCAGCAAATTTTTTTGAGCTTTCTAAGTTTACCAAATCGCAACTAACTAAACATTGTGTCCTAATCAAATTTTGTCAATTTTCCCTGTCAAGGGCCATGCCATGCATGTACTAAGTTCATATCCCTTTTTACAACCGCATTCAGTCCTAATTTAGGCCTTTCCCTCCCCCTAGAATTTCCATTAATAGGAATTTTGTTGCCTTCCTTATCTATTACATCTACTGGTCTTCTTTACATGTGAACAAACAAACTACATATTTTTTTCGTTGCTACCTTATAAATTGATGGAATTTATTAAATCCAATCCTATGTGGAGTAGGTGTGGCCCACCACACAACCATCTTAGTATCCTCATTTCGACTACACTCCTCTTCCTCTTCCTTAAGTACTACTTACTATCATAATATTAGGTGCCACTCCTCTTATTTAAGTATTGTCACATAACACCCGACTTCTATTGCGTTTAACCTTTGCAAGATAAGAAAGTGTTATAGCCCAAGTCCCACATTGTTGGGCAAGGGAACTTTAGTGCAATAAATAAGGGCACACGTCGAGATACACTATAACTCGAGATTAACCTTTTGAGGCACGTGGTTAGGCTAGGGGTTACGGGTTAGCAGGTTAGCAGGTCAGCTGGAGCGGATTGTTATAGGCGGTGTTAGAATAGTGTTAGGTGTGTTAGTCCCACATCGCCTAATTATATCATGTGACATGTTTAGTGATAATATAAATAAATCTTTCTCGTGTTAGGGTTAATTAACACCCAATACACTTCTCTCTCTCTCTCTCTCTCTCAAAATAACATGGTATCAGAGGATGGGTGACTGTCAATATGTGTCCCAATTTGTGTTCAGCAACTCCATTTTGTTGTGGAGTTCGAGCACAAGAGGATTGATGTAAAACCCCATGTTCATCCAAAAACTGTGATAGAGCATTACGAAAATATTCATGAGCATTATCAGAACGAAAAATGGGAATAGCCACACTAAACTGTGTTATTATTTCCTCATAAAAAGATTTAAAAATATAGTACAACTCGGAACGTCTTTGCATAAGAGAATTATAAGTAGCTCGAGAGTAATCATCCACAATACCACAAAATACTGAAAGTGAGACGGTGACGGAACATGCATAGCACCCCAAACATCTGAATGCACTAAGTGAAAAGGACTTAACACACGACGTTATTCCCTAGGGAAAAAGACACACGGCGATGTTTACTAAACTCACACACTTCACATGAAAGTGACTCAACACGACGTCACGACGTGACCATCTGTTTAAGGTTCTGAAGAGACGGATGACCGAGACAACCATGATACTGGTAAGGTGAAACTGTGGATTGGAATGCAACAGAGGTAGACTGCTCGCCATCCAGAAAGTAGTATAGGCCTCCACGTTCAACTCCGTCACCAATCTTCCTCTCTGTTTTGAGATCCTGAAAGACACAAGAATCAGGAAAGAAGGTCATTGAACAGTTTAAAGCTTTTATAATCTTACTAACAGACATGAGACTAAAGGGAAAGCGAGGAATATGTAAAACAATATCTAAAGAAAGAGATGGATTTAAAGTAACATAACCCAAACCATCAATCTGTGTGGTAGAACCATTAGCCAATGTAACACGAGAAGATGTCCCAGAAGGACGACAATCAGACATGATAGTAGAGATACCAGTCATATGATCGGAAGCACCAGAATCAATAACCCAAGGGGTACAAGAAGCAAGATAAGCAGAGGGTGGACCTTTCTGAGCAAGCGTAGCAGTGGAGGTAGATGTCATATGAGAAGTCTGAGTAGAACGGTAGTGCTGAAACTGCTGATACTCATCCTCTGGAATAGTAACTACACGAGGGGCGCTGCTCGAAGAAACCTGTGAACCATCATCCTTTGAAACTGTGACCTGGTGGGCGGATGGGCAACCATGGAGATCCCAACAATAGTCAATAGTATGATTATCAGCTTTGCACCAACAGCAGTGTCGATGTACTTTCCCACAGCCTCGACCACCTCCTCCTCCTGGTGCATGACCTCCACAGCCAGAATCACGACTAGAACCTCGGCCCGTATCATGACTAGAACCACCACGGCCCGAATCACGACTGGACCCACTACGACCACCTCCCCCTAATGTTGAGCCACCACGAGGATAACCACCACGAGACACCATAGTGACTAAGGCTGAACGGTCAGAAGGTAATTGAGAAGCAGTCATAGACCCAATATCAGAAATAGTGGCCTGACGGATACGATTGAAAACTTCACTGAGAGCCGGTATTGTCCGTTTTCCCAAAACCTGTGAAAGGACTAAATCATAGGTAGGGGAAGGCAAACTGGACATAAATCGAGCAACAAACAAATACTGTCGCTGGCGCTCCATAACTTGAATATCAGTAGAAATAGGCTGAGCAATCTTGATCTGCTCACAAATACCACAAAACTTAGCATAATGACTTTCCAAAGATTGTTCACCCATGGACAGGGAGAAAAATTCCTGATGAAGATCATATGTTCGACGAAGATTGTTAACCCCAGAAAACATCTCCTAAGCCTGTCTCCATACAAGTTTAGCTGTCGGTAAAAACATCAAAAAAGGGCCACTAATCTGGGGCTCCGTAACATTCCATAAGTCGGAGCGAATGCGAGCATCCTCAGATTTCCATTCGGCATATGTTGAACTAGTTGCCGCAGGAGGATCATTAGTGAGCCACTATGAGGTTGATTCACCCTCAAAATAGACTTCAACAGACTTGGCCCAAATAACATAATTCTTATCATTCAAAATGATGGATCTTGTCACGATATTGAGGAGATGACTAACAATAGCTGGCGTAGAACTAGTAACAGAACTGGACTCAGATGTCCATTTGTATAAATCAGCTCAACCGAATCAACCAAATAACCAACAACCAACTGATCAATTGCGTTTGCTGACCAACAAATTAATCAACTACTAAGTCTGTAAATCAACCAAGGGTGAGACAATAACACAAATATCCACCAAATATCACAAACTGCAGGAACCCCTGTCAACAACCAGTAACAAAACTAAACCATCCAACCAACAAAGACCAATCATCAAGACCGAGAATAACAATTGACTAACATAAACTTCAAGGCCCAACATCAAACAGTAATCAATATGCGAACGTGATCGAAGTTTGTATTTGAAGCAGAGTGCCTGATCATATCTGTGAGAACCAGGAGCAGATTACCAAATCACCACCATGGACATCGAATTGGTCAACCCCAGATCACGGCACATGCAATCGCTAAATCGGAACAAAAAGAAAAGAACACCTCTAATCCGAGAGCCAGATTATGAGCCAGACAAGCACTGTGGTTGGATTTTCGAACAGGGTTTGAGGTTTTCGAGCAGGGTTTTAGGGTTTCCGAAGTGTTGAAAGGGTCGAGAGTGACTGGGGTGTAGATTTCAAAGGGTTTTCAGAGGTCGAAACGAAATGGGTTAGGGTTTTCGGATGATTTTAGGGGTCGAAAAATAGTGGGTAATGGTCTTCGAATGCTTTCAGAGGTCGAAAGTGTGGGGGTAATGGATTTTGAGAGTTTCGAGCATTAGGGATCGTAGCAGTAGGTGACGTTGATAATGGAAGCTAGGGTTCCGAAGGTCTGGTTGTTGCGGTACAGGAGTCGATCGTGTAAAGTGGTTTATTAAGGTAGGGTTTCTATATGAGGGATTAAGAATGGCGAAGGATGGTGAACAATGTACGACAGCGGCTATGGTGGGAAGGGAGGCTCTAATACCATGTTATTTTGAGAGAGAGAGAGAGAGAAAGAAGTGTATAGGGTGTTAATATTGATTGTCTTTGTAGACGATATTATTATTACCGGTGATGAGAAGAAAGGTATTGATGAGTTGAAGTTTTTTTTACATCGTCAGTTTCATACCAAAGACTTGGGCAAATTGAGATATTTCTTGGGTATCGAGGTAGCGCGGTCTATTGATGGTGTTAATCTACCGCAGAGGAAATATGTGCTAGATATTTTAGATGAGACAAGTTTATTGGGGTCAAAGCCTGTTGAGACTCCTATGGACCTAACGTCAAACTGTATGTTGATCAGGGGGAGTTGCTTTCTAGTCCTGATCAGTATTGGCGCTTGGTTGGAAAGCTGAATTAGCTTACCGATACTCATCCAGATATCTCATTTGCAGTTAGTTTGGTCAGCCAATTCATGTCGGCTCCTCGCCTTCCGCACTGGGAAGATGTTTTGAGAATTGTGAAGTATCTCAAAGCCCATCAAGGACGTGGTCTGTTTTATAGGGCTAGTGGACACTTGCGTGTTGAGGCCTTCACTGACTCTGATTGGGGGGGAGGACCATCTGACAGGAGTTCCACTACAGGATATTGTATCTTTCTTGGTGGTAAGCTTGTTAAATGGAAAAGTAAGAAGCAGACGATAGTTGCGCGGTCTAGTGCTGAGGCGCAGTATAGGGCTATGGCTCACACAACATGTGAGGTTGTGTGGATACGTTCGTTTCATGAAGAGATAGGGTTCCCTGTGCAGGTACATATGAAACTATACTGTGATAATCAAGCTGCAATACACATCGCATCCAACCTGGTGTTTCATGAGAGGACTAAACACATCGAAGTAGATTGTCATCTTGTACGAGAAAAGTTGACTGGTGGAGTGATTGCTACTCCGTTTGTGTCCACCAGTGCTCAGTTAGCCGATATGTTTACTAAGCCATTGTTCAAGTCACGATTGGAGTTACTTTGCGACAAGCTGGGACTTATTGATATTTACTCTCCAGCTTGATGGGGAGTGTTAGAATAATGTTGTGTGTGTTAGTCCCACATCGCCTAATTATATCATGTGACATGTTTAGTAAAAATATAAATAAATCTTTCTCGTGTTAGGGTTAATTAACACCCTATACACTTCTCTCTCTCTCTCTCTCTCAAATTAACAGGTGGTGTTAGAGCACAATCCCGGTTTACATAATGGGGGCCACCTCTAGAATCTGCATGCGCCACCTCTTGAATCCATAAGTAGGAGCAAAGTGCTCTGCAGAGCTAAGTGCTACACCATGGCCACCGGGAAAAGGTTGCTGATATGGTGGGGAGATTGTGATAGCCCAAGTCCCACGTCGGTGGGCAAAGGAACTTTGGTGCAATATATAAGGGCACGCATCGAGCTACTATATAACTCGAGGTTAACCTTTTGAGCAATGTGATTAGCCTTAAGGTAGGTCAGCTCACAGGCGGCGCTACAGCTTGCATAGGGTATGCAAGTGAACACCCTGAACCAAAAAAATTGTAGGGAAAAAAATTAGATATTTAGGTTCGCCCACTACATTGAACACCCTATCAAATTAATTTTGAACACCCTACCCAATCAATTTTGATCCTAACCGTTCATTTTATTCGCATTAATTTATTAGGAGACTGTGCAAAAATTAGGCTCAATCGGATATCGGTAAATGCATGATCTAAAAATCTATTTTGTTGGGTCAAATAGAGACCCAATAATCAAATTATAATTAGATCAAGCACTTATCTATAATTAAGTGAGTTAAATTTTTGCGTCGCCTCATAACATATCAATTTAAATAGAATGAACGGTAAAGATCATCAAATTAGGATTCAAAAAATGTCTCATTTAAAATGGGTAAACTTATCCTCACTTAAGCTTCGCTTTAAAAACACTTGTTCTCTCAAACCCAGAGCATGATCATTTAGTTTCTCATTTTGTGAACTAATAAAAATTGTTTTGGATTATAGGGTATGCTTTTTTACTGCAATATTTATACTTACATATGAAATTGTGTGTGTATATTGTTGGTTAATTGAGCTAGTTAATCAAGGTAATTTCTAAACACCCTGCTTCAAATTTCTAGAGCCGCCACTGGGTCAGATGGCGCACTTCGTTACAGAGAGCAAAAATGTTCAAACATAAAAAGTTATCCAAACATCCTAACCTTTTTTTATTTGCTTTTGGAGATTTTCTTTCTCCTATTTTGTTCCTGTAGGTAGAGTACAGCATCCTAGTTCAATAAATAGCTAAATAAGTTACATAATTTGAAAGAAATAGCAAGATCTTCATCTTCTTGTTTGTGAAGTGGGCATGTGATATTGCAGGTAGCAGTTGGACGTAAACCAGTGACAGGGCTTAGGCTCAGCCTCGAAGGCAGCAAGCAAAACCGGCTTGCCGTTCATTTACAACACCTTGTCTCTCTTCCAAAAATCCTCCAACCCCACTGGGACACACACGTGGCCATCGGTGCACCCAAGTGGCAAGGTCCTGAGGAGCAGGACAGCCGTTGGTTCGAGCCCATCAAGTGGAAGAACTTCTCCCATGTCAGCACCTCACCCATCGAGCATATCGAGACATCCATCGGAGATCTCTCCGGGGTCCACATTGTCACTGGGGCCCAACTTGGAGTTTGGGACTTCGGTGCGAAAAGCGTGTTGCACCTCAAACTCCTCTTCTCCAAGGTACCGGGGTGCACGATAAGGCGATCGGTATGGGACCACAGCCCCGTCAATGCTTCCACTAGTGGTTCTACGGACCGGGGATCTGACGATAAAAGAGGAGATAGTTCAAGCCAAAGTAGCAAATTGGCGAAAATTGTGGACATGACTGAAATGTCAAGGGGGCCGCAAGATGTTCCGGGTCATTGGTTGGTCACGGGGGCTAAGCTTGGTGTAGATAAGGGTAAGATTGTGTTGCGCTTGAAGTATTCATTGTTGAACTACTGATATAACAAGCTCTGTTATTATCTTCACTGGAAAGCATTGATATATTCTTTTTTTTGCACAGCTATTGTTCTCTGTTCTCTGTTCTCTGTACATTAACTATGTTCTACGAGTTAAATTCTTTTCGTGGGTTTCTTTGATTTGTTTACTCTTTTTGGTGGATAAGAATTTTCGTTTTTCTGATGAATGCATGCGAGTTACTCTTGTGAGGTTCCTTCTTGGACAAATTTGGCATTTTTTTTTTCCTCGAAGGGAGATCATACCATACATGTAAGAAGAGCGTTCAATTGAAACTACTAGACAATACCGATCATGCTATTTTTTTTTCTTTTTTTTGCTAGTACAATACTCTAGTGGAATTACCTCCTAACGAAATAAAATAAAAAATAGCATGATCGGTATCGCTTGGTACTAATTGAATGCTCTTCTAAATTCTTTGAGAGACATATCAGACATCGTATCAAATAGTTCACGCCATTGAATGCTCTTCTAAATTCTTTGAGAAACGATTCTGGGAGGAACTGGAGAAGATAACAATTCATAACCAAAAGGACGGGGCACATAATGATGGCTGGTTCGACTAGCATCATTGGGCTGTCCAATTTGACTAGTATCACCACTTGCCTTTTGGCGAACCTGATCCTGTATCCTAGTGTGTTGGACATAACCCATGTTGGTGGCCAATATGTTCATTAGGAACAAAAACAAAATATTTTGGCAATGACTAATTTGAACAAGAATGGAGAGGAAGGCAAAAGTGATTCGTTCAGTAGTGGGTTTCAAGGGCTTTCATCTGCTGCTCTGTGTTTTGGTGCGGAGGCAACGAGGATAAAGTTAAGTAATTATACGGCTAACTTGTATTGAAGAGAGACAAGATTGACGTAGAAATAGATAATGTGCGTGGTGGGTTATGTCTATAATTTATTGGCCAGGTCATTTAATTTAACGCAATTGGGACCCAATTAAGGCTCACTTTATAAATGAGTGAGATGGATTTAGACTGTTCTGACCCAGCTACTAAGTGGGTTGGGTTTGTTATTAGTGTGTGGATTTGAGTTTCTAATTGGGTTTGGATTCAATTTGCCACCGCTAAGTGTGACTACTTGCTTTTTTTTTGGCGAACATCCTAAGAGCAGAGGTTTGCCAAAATGGATTAAGCCATTTCCATTTTTGGCCATGAATAGTGGTATTTTGCCAAAAAAAATGGCAATGTTGTAGTCTTGTAGAGGTGCAAGGCCATTTTTCCTGACAATTCTTTTTAATAATTCATTTTGCATCCCATTTTCGACTTTGCTCAACTACCTTTTACTTATTCTCCGTTCTCCATCTACCATTCCTTATTCTACATTCTTCATCTATGATTCCTTATTCTCAATTCAAACTTACCATCTAGCATTCTCCATTCATCTCTATAAATAGAAAAGATCCGGTATATAGTTGATTACTTATAAGACATTCTTTTTTCTCACTACACTATTATTATTCTCTTCTTCGGTACAATGAACAAGTTCAAAAAATTTATTCTTTCTCGTAAAAGGAATTTCGAAATATTCATCTTCATCTTCAAAAATAATACGGCAACAATCTAAATGATAGCAGTAGAGTATCACAATATGATGCAACAAAATGACCAACAATGACAGACGAAGCATTAGAGGCGAACAACAATTATTGAAATACTGCTAACGATTCACCTAGCCGCCCGACGGCTTTCGTAGACATTTATATGTATCACCCTTTGTTTCTAAATATCCATACGCCATGTTGATTGTGCCAATATGTTCATCAGGGACAATAACATCAAATTTTGGCTATCATTAATTTGAACTGAACCTGTGTTATGGGTTTCGAAGAAAAGGGATACAAAATGTACAACGGCTTGTTACTTTTGGGTCCCACATGATATCCCCGTTCATTAATGTTGAACAAAATTTTCAGTTGACCGTTTGAAGATAATCAGCTCAACTTAATATGTACTTCCTCCGTCCCTTTTATAGTGTGTATATTTTTATTTTGGGTTGTCCCTTAATAAGTGTGTGTTTTGAAAAGTTAGTGGGTACATTTCCTATTTTACCCTTAAAAGTAGATTCCTTTTTAAAAAGTTAGGGGGTATTATTATATTGATAAGGGTAAGTAATGGAAAGTAAATGTAAAAATTGTTAAAGTTGATCTGAGAGAAAAATAGTTGGAATTCCCAGGTAATACTCTTAAAAAGGGACGGAGGGAGTATAAGTGATTGATCTAAAATTTAAGTTTTTATACAGAATTGAATGAAAACTTGAAGTTTGGATCAACCACCTAAACATATTCAATTAAACTAATTTTTTTAAGGAGAACTCGAAAGAATTAATGACGGTTCAATTATTCATATGGAAATTACAAGCGTCCCACAAACCATTTCTATATCCTTTTCTTCGGTACCCTTGGCATTATGGTTTTAACTGAGATTTTGTTTTCGAAGTTTCAACGTTTGTCTCAACTTCTTAATTTGTTCGTCATCTTATTTAGTATCTTATTTAGTACTTATTTGTTTCCACTTATCAACACTGAATCTTGCAAGGCACAATCAACAAACATTTAGAACAAGGGGAGTAAATTAATAACTTGGACAATCTTACAGTCCCATTTTCAGAAATAGTCAGCCACCTCCTGTACAATATCAATTGAATAAACAGTGTGTTGATCGTGTCGTACAGTATCAAAATTAAATTTATAAAAACTGAGAATTAACTACTACTCAGAAGAATAGTGATCAAGCCCGAGTGTCAATCCACGGAGACAATTTGGCTAAATTACGTTAGCTTCAATTAATTTCTAATTTAATTCGGAAAAAGAGATTTGAGTGATTGGTTTTTGGAAACTAATTTAATTAAGTAAGTAATAAAATTTGTGAGAAACTAGTGAGGGAGAAATCTAGGGCTTCGAATCCACCCCGACCACGTCACTAAGTTATGTGTAGGCTAGGTTTATTATTCGAATCACATTTGTCAAGAGAATAATTATGTTGTTAACATGCATGGACTATCCCATAGCACGGACCGTCTCGCTGGCACAACCCTTCTCTTTCACGGACTGTCCAGTGGCACGATCCGTCTTATGAGCATAATCCATCTCAGTTACCCAAGCACAAGTAAAGAAAACCATTGTTAAACTATGTATTGAGAGTGCACACATAAATACTCAACCAATAGAGAGAATTAAAACGAAGTTTTAGGAAGTCCAATCTCAATCAAACTCCCCAATATTCCCATTTTTGCCTTCTGAAGTCCGTTTCCAGCCCCATTTCGACCTCCAAGACGTTGGAATTTGGAAACCTCATAAATTGGAAAGTTGTAGGAAATTGATTTTCCTTTTTGGTGCCGCAAACCTTGCCTCAATCAGATATTCAGGCTAAAAGATATGGCCAAATCACTAAAGGCTGTTCAGATTCCTTTCCAATTCGGGATAGAAACGATTTTCTTTCCATATTGCACTTTATTTGGCTCATTGATCTTCAAACCCTACAAACACATTAAACTAATTAATTCCCCTTAGGGTTTTTTTTCCCTCTTTTGCCGGCCCTTCCCATTCCGGCCTCCCTTTTTCCTTTTTCAGTCCGTCTCCCTTCCTCTCCTCCTCCTCTCTCGTTTCTGTCAGATCTTGGGGGTGGGGCTGCCGCCTTTGCGCCCCACCCCCGCCGGTTTCCTCCCTCTGCCAGCCACCCGTTATCAACCCTTTGCCGCCCTTCCCCTTTAACCTTTGCCTCCATCTCAGCCCTCTTCCACCATCACCGTCCTCTCTGCCTCCCTTTAAGCCACCACTCATCTCACTCTGCCCCTTTCAACCACCACTCTGCCGTACAGGTTATTTGTGGAGATCTGACAGTGGATTGATCTCGGGTGGTTTTGGCCCCTTCCGGTGCAATAAAGTTTACAGATCCGCGGGCGGCCGGACTTGAAACTTAGTTTTTACCCCGGAGAAGCAGTTGTTTGCCACACTCGGTCCAACTCGGTGCTTGATCTATCTCAGTGGGGCGCCTCAACAAGGTGTATCGACTGTACTTGTTCTAAGTCCAGATTGGCTGGTTTATTTTTGTTATTTTGTTGCTTTTGGTAGTTAATCATGTTTTGATTACATATGCGCTTTATTGTATTATGGTTTGAGGCTGGGTATCCATTGGGTTCTCTACTGCTGTCATCATCCCGTCCCGAAGGTGTCGGGTCTGCTTCAGCAGGTGTGTCTGAGAGTCAGTGGCCCTTGAAAGCCTTGATGCTGTGCTCATTTTCAATTGTTAGTAGTTGTGGTTTCATTCCTGTCTTTTATGTAATCGTTGCTGGATAGCGTTTATAATGAAACTCTTGACCTTATTTCAAAAAAATAAAATAAAATAAATTCGTATCAAGTAATAACATAAACAGACCCACAAGTATAAATTAGGGGTCTTAATTAGGTACCAATAAGCATTTATCATGTGTAAATGCACTCATACAAAAGTTTTTTAAATCGCGGTATCATGAAATGAAACGTAACGGTATCGATATAGGATAAAATCGGTCAGTGGTGGCTGATACGTAAATAAAAACCGATACTGGAAGACTGAAATCCCATTAAGTAACAATCGATATTATATGTAACAACTTTTAATTATTTAAAGGGAATTGATATTGACACTCTCCATTTTTGTTTTTATTAGGTAAAGTTTCTAAATCACCCATTTACTTTATAATTATATTTTTCTCTTGCTTTTAAAATACAATGGTCGTTTTGTAACTTCAAATCATAGAGACAAAAAGGAAGTACCAATATCAATTTCCTATATAATCCTCACTCATATAAACTCTATATCATTCCCGGAGGCACAAACAAAAATGTTACAATACATGAAAATTTTTCTGAAACGATTAAGGAAAGAGAAATTAATATCTCAAATTCATGCGTTTGTGAATCTGGACTATTGATTTCTCTTTCATGGACTGTTTCGGGAAAGTTTTCATGTATTGTACTAATCCTTCTCCGACACAAATACAAGACAAAAAAGCAGGATAAAAGGGGAAAAAGGAATGAAGTTAAAATGGGACACATTAATACGAGCCAAAACTCAAAGCCAAAAGCTGCCCTCAAGATAAAAATTGCTTTTACAGGTGTCCTTGACCTCACCACGTGGCACCAGGGGCCACCAATCAGATCCACGTCAACTTTCTTGCATGAATACTTGGCAACCGCACAATCACCCACGTCAACCACTAACCCACCACTCCACACACATAAATCCACCCAACCCAACCCGACCCGACCTTTATTCTTCTCCCACTACTTGTAAGTTGTAACAATCACAATTCACAAACCCACAAATTAGAAGGACCGTACACTTAAATAAAAAAAAAAAAAAACTCTGCTTCAAGGTTATTTGGAATGGCGGAGAGAGGGGGAGAGATACCCGGGCTGGTGCCGGAGAGAGGAGAGCCGGTGCCGCCGGGAAAGCCTATGTCGATGGAACAGCAGGTGTTGGAGAAAGGAGCTGCGATGCTACAGTCTTTGAAGCCGATTAAGCAGTTTAGCCAACACGCTTGCACCTTCGCCTTGTACGGCCATGACTTGACTCGCCAGATCGAGACTCACCATTTCGTTACTCGTATTAACGAGGACTTCCTTCAGTGTGCCGTTTACGACACCGATGACTCCCATGGCCGTCTAATTGGTATGTATATATAAGTCAAATCATTTAGGGGTGTTCCGCTAAGAGAGTTTTTTGGTTTTTTGGCTTTTCACGACTTTTTATGTGATGTATTATGAGAGAATGACTGCCTCAATTTTAGGAATAAATTGATTTTTTGATTTTTTTGAGTTAGCGGAATAGTGTCTTAGTTTAATCTATGGTATGGTGTTCGTGTTGTTAAGTTAATTGCACGTGTGTATATGTTTTTGCTTAATTTCAATTTATTTTCGCAGGGGTTGAATACATAATAACTGACCGAATCTTTGAAACACTGACGCCAGATGAGCAGAAGCTGTGGCACTCCCATGCATACGAGGTTCACTGCATGCGCCACCATACTATATATACTTAATTTCTCTCCATTTTTTCTTTCTTAATTAGGAAATTAATTAAACTTTCTTAACTGTTTTTTATGGCGCTGGGGGTTCAGATCAAATCAGGGCTGTGGGTGAATCCCGGTGTCCCCGAGATGGTTATCAAGCCTGAACTTGAAAATCTTGCCAAAACTTATGGCAAATTTTGGTGCACCTGGCAGACCGACAAAGGTAATTACTACAACAAAATTCTTGTAGTATCTAGGAGTAATTCCGTCTACGAACATATTCTGCTGTTAATATATAGCTCAGATATATTCACCTTGTGCTAATTAATACTACCTTGTGGTAATTGTCTCCGGGTCGAAACTAGCATTGCGAAAAGTTTGGCTTCTTGATTTCAACAAGAATGTGTTGTATCAAATAGCAACAGAAAATCATGAAATAACGGGTTTAATATGGATGTGTAGGTGACAGGCTTCCAATGGGCCCGCCTGCGCTGATGTTCTCCCCGCAGCCGGGCGTGGTGAGGCCAGACCTAATGTGTTGTATCAAATAGCAACAGAAAATCATGAAATAACGGGTTTAATATGGATGTGTAGGTGACAGGCTTCCAATGGGCCCGCCTGCGCTGATGTTCTCCCCGCAGCCGGGCGTGGTGAGGCCAGACCTAATTCAGAGGAGGGATAGGAAGTACAACGTCGACTCCAGTTCTCTCAAGGCTTCAAGGGTGGAGATTCCTGAGCCGGAGTGGATTAATCCACAGGCAGACTACTGGAAGAGTCACGGGAAGGGTTTTGCTGTTGTCGTTGAGCCCACGGAGATGAAGAAGATAGCGCCGTTTCCGTGAAGATCGATTCGGTGGACGATTGGGACTCAAGAGTGGAGTGATAGGTTCAGGTGTGGGAAGAAGAATGCGGTATATACATGCTATTATGCACATATGTTTGTATTTTGTTTAAGTAATGTTAATTGGTTTTGTCAATTTCAGCATTTTTTCTTGTTTGTTTAATGTTTGGACTTGTACAAGTTGAATTGTGACTCTAAAATACGTAAGCAAAGTGAAGCATTTTCATGTTTATTTATGTTTGCCTGGTTTTTTTTTTCTTTTCCAAACAGAGATATTATATTTCCATTAGAATCATTTATCAAAGACGGGGCTGATCCTTGATTTAGGGATCAAGCAAAAGAAAAATATTAGGATTGAAAATGTCACGCCCTCAAATTTAAGAACAAAAAATATTTTATAAATCTGTGGGAAGTCAACCAATTTTGTAGTCCAAGTCAAATGTAGTTCCAAGTCAAAGTCAAGCATAAATATCTCCTACGTGGCATCCGTGCTCCAAAATAGTTATAACAGTTTAAATGTTATTACAAACCCAAGTAAAATAAAATGAAGTTACAAGATGATCTTGTTTTAAAATACTAAGTTCTGTTTTAAAATACTAAGTTCTAAGATGATGTTATAACTTCTTTGTTAAGCTTTCAAAACATGCATGCACACATTTTTAGGCAAATTCATATCATGCATGCTCCATGTGGGGTACCTGAAAATTGTTAGAGTGAGTTCACTAGTCCAGTAGAGAAAAGTCTACCAATGTTAAATGCAATAAAATGCAAGTGCGATATGAGAATTGAAGACGATGGGCACATAAGAATTTCAAAGGGATCACCATGGCCAAAGGCATACCCAACACATACCCGATCCTCACATGTGTAAACTCGTGTCATCAGGTCGTCACATCTTAGACCCCGTGTAATCTTCCCCCTTGGCCAAGGAATTTTCTTAGCAACGCATCTTTTGAATGGTCCCAGTGTAGTTTTTGGGCATCAAGGGACCCCATGTAATTCATTTCATTTGCTCGTGTCAATTCACGTTCATAAATTTCATGATAGTGTCATTCCATAACCCACGCCTCGTGTCATCTTTCAAGGAGTGTCATAAACCAATTATTCAACGTACGCAAGAGCATTACGTTGGTTGCCTCTCCCACCTTTTTTTCGGATGAAAAAAACAAGATTGTGACTGAAGAATATTTTGTTAACGGGGGGGCCTTCCTCGTATACTTAGAGACGAAAGGGTGCCGATGAAAGATTTTAGATGAACAGTGACTAGTGATGAAGGTTGATAGAATCTTAGGGGTGCTCGACATATTTAACCAAAAAACATTATTCTCCCACCCTTCGTTACAACCCTCGGTTTCTCCCTATTGATCCGATCAATCGCCATGGAGGTACAAGTCAAACAATCACCTCCCCCCACAAAGCATGTGTATTCAGTGTGGGCGCTTCCACCTGAGGACGTAACAGAGCGGCTGAAGAAGCTGATGACGGGGCTCCGATCTGAGTTTGGTGGGCCCGAGTTTGAACCTCACGTCACGGTGGTCGGCGCTATTAGCCTGACGGAGGACGATGCGATCGACAAGTTCCGAGCCGCTTGCAAGGGCGTTAAAGCGTACGACGCCACCGTAGAGAAAGTGGCCACCGGAACCTTCTTCTATCAGTGCGTTTTTCTCCTCCTCAATCCTACGCCTCGGGTAACTTTCAATTCCAGTTTCTATGTAAGTGTGTATTGGCTGTTTCTAATCAGATATTTTGTTATGAAGTTGATTGAAAGGTAAGAGCATCTCGAGTCCTTGCTCAAATTTTTAGTAAACATCTGTGTGCCTTTAAGTGAAAAATTATAGTGCAAGAAGGGAAAAGAAAAAAGGCGGATGAGCAATAACTAAAATACTTGGTTTGACATCCAATTAACTGTCTAATATCCTTCGATTATGGTATTTGAGTCTTCCGGAGAATCACATACCCATGAGTGTGAGAGAGAGAGTCAGAGTGAGTGAGCATTGGCAGAAGCATGCGAAGGGTGTGGGTGAAGGGTGGACATTAGCTACTGAGAAAAGAGCTAATGTTCGCACTTTCTCTCTGTCGGAGGCATACAGATTTTCAAAGGGGAGGAATGCGGTGACCATTTACGTTGATAACCTTTCGGAGGATATGGATGCTGAATGGTTGGGTCAAATCTTCTCTAAGTATGGGTGTGTTCTTGATGCGTTCATACCGAAGAAGAGGAGCAAAGGGTTCAACTCCAAGTTTGGCTTTGTGAGGTTTGGTTCAATAAGGGAAGCTGAGGATGCCATTTATTCCTTGAATGGTATGATAATCAGGGAGAAGAAAATGTTAGCTAAAGTAGCTGCATACAGTTCGGTGAAAGATTTTGGAGGGAATGAGAAAAAGGTGCAACCTCCAAAGCCTCCGCACACCCAGTTATTCAGAAAGGCGGATAATGGTAAGGTGGAGGACGCAGGGATCATAAAACCAGTGCCTTTGTTTAATAATGTAAAAGGTATGTCTTATGTGGAGGCAGTTTCGGGTAGAAAATCAAATGGTCCAAAACGAATCAGCATTGAGGCTGATCCAAATGAATGGCTATGTCGGAGTGCAGTGGCAAAACTAAGATCTTTGTCAGAGATGGAGGTTATTAAGGAAGCCTTACACTGTGAAGGGGTTACACAGATCGAAGTAAGGGATATGGGTGGGTTATGGGTGGTTTTAACTTTCCCGTCTATGGAATCTATGAAATCTTTGCTGAAGGGAGGGGAGTTGAATTCTTTCAACAAGTGGTTTGAGGAGGTTCATCAGTGGAGCCCAGATTTACCAAATGTTAGGAGTAGAATAGTGTGGATCTCTTGCTATGGAGTCCCGCTTCATGGATGGAGTGTAGCGACATTTCTTAAAATTGCTTAGCTATGGGGGGAGGTTATATGCGTGGACGATGCAACAGTAAAGGGGACGTCCTTCGCCGCCGGAAAAATTATGATAGCTTCGAACTCTTGGGATACGATCAATGAATCTATTCATCTAGAAGTGAAGGGGAGGATTTTTGAGGTAAGAGTGGTGGAGGATCTGGTGGTGGTGCAGGGCCATTGTTCAACCCGCAACCCGATAGTCACTGAGTCAAGCGAGAAGTCGAACTCACCAGTCGACCAGGTTGATAACTCGGTTGATGAGGTGCCATTAAGAGATGAATTGGTTCGAGATGATAGGTTGAAAGTAGGGTCTGCTTCGAGTAGTTCACAGCCCTCAATGGGTTGCTCGAGGGTTGATGAAACGGTTTTGGACATGGGGGACACAGGATTAAATGATTTGAATTTGGCGTCTGAATGCTTAGCATGCGTGGTGAAGGTGGGTCTCCCAAAAGATGTGGTTAGTCCCGAGAAAGCCGTTGGAGAGGAAGCTGAGAGTGGAGATAAACTTGGTTTGGAGGTTGACCTGGAATTTTTTAATGGGGCACAAATTATTGGTTCCGGGCCTAGTAATATGTGGGAGATGGGACATTTGGGAGTGACTAATTTGGGTGTGTCTACTACTCCTGATGACGAGCCGGGGGACACCATTTTTGATGCTTTGGGGCCCACTCCAGTGGTGAAGAATGCTATTGAGCCTAATTATAATGATGGAAATGATCTTGGTGCGGTCAATATTTCCCAATCCGGTGATCCCAGCTTGGATTTTGAGCAGCCTAAAAAATGCACAACTGGCGGTACCTTTACAGACATTGATAGTTCAAGTTGGAGTGAGCTTCCATTTCATAATGAATGGCTATGCCCTCTAAAGAAAAAGGTGGTTGAGAAAAACAAAAAGAGATTGAAAAACATTGACGATTTAATAGGTCTCCCTAAGGCTAGAAAAGGAAGGAAAAAGAGGAAAAAATGTGCATTATTCAGGTCGGCCATAGCTGCTGCAGCTATCTCTATATCTTCGGAAGGGATTAAAAATAGAAATAGGATCATTCTCAATGAAGAAGAAGCCGCAAGGACAGTTTCAAATATCATAGGTGAAGACTTCATGCGCAATGATGATGAGGTGATAAGCAAATTCATGGTTGGCGCGGCGGACTGCGGGTGGTGATCTGCTGGCGTGGGGTTTTCCCGGCATCTAGGAGGTTCTTGGGCAATGCTCTCGGGTGCCTGCTTGGGTGCTCTTTTAGTTTTTTTTTTTTTTGGTGTGCTTTCCTGGGTGTGGTTTGCTTTATGGGTCGTTTGTTTGTTTTGGTTTTTTTGGGGTTTTAGTCCCTTTGGGTGTTGGGCTTTGGCCTTTTAGGTGGGCTTTCTCCCGTTGGTTGTTTTTGATTGGCTCCTTGCCAATCGTTTGGGTCTGTTGTGGTTTGTTCCGACTTCTTCCGTAGTGGTTTGGTCGGATCTTTTCCCTTCTTCCCTTTTAATCTTTGTTCCCGTTCAAAGATTAATAAAAATTTTCGCCTTTCAAAAAAAAAAAACTTGGTTTGACCCAAATAACTTCCCAGCATGTTGCGAAGTATGATATGAGCACATTACAAGGGTAGTTGGTTTGCTGGTCCCAACATGAGCTATATGTAATTGGCATTGGTGCCAATGTTCTAAAAATCGCTAGGCGCTAGTCGGACGGAAAAGGGGCGCCTAGTGCCTAGGCCGCCAACTAGTCAGCTCCTAATCTAGGTATTGGAGCACCGCCTAGCGCCTAGGTGGCCGACTTTTAGAACATCGATTGGTGCCTTGGATTTGGTTTCACTGGTTCTGACATGAAAGGAAAGAGGATAAAAGAAGGTTGGTTTTCAAAATTGAAAAGGGAGCTTTATATTACGATTTGGATATTGGAAGCTAGTTGATATGCTGGCAATACCTTGGGTCGGAATGGCTTTGTTGGGTTGGTTACATTTTTGCTAGTTGCATTCGAAGTTGTCTTTACATGTCAACTCACATCGGCGCTCTGTTAGTTTTGATGGATACAGTTCTTGGAAAACATTTTCTTGTAATGGCATTTGAGACGACACAAAATAAAAGTCAACGGATAAGTGTTTTGTGGTCAGGCGAAAATGAGTTGATTTTGGCACAAGTTTCAATTGTGAAAAGGGAAAAATGTTGGAAAACTGATAAGCCCCCAAAGTTGTATATTTCTTGGGCTTATCTACGCTTTTTTGTTCATGCACACGCACTTTATCTCGTTTTATATGTTTGATATGTGCGTTTAGTTGTTTTCATAGTCTCAGGCACATCCATGTGAAAAAGCGCGTTTTGAAGCGCATTGGGAATCGTCCCAAGGAATCTGAGGGCCAAGGGCCCCATGGCACCCCCATCCCGAGCTTCGAGAGCCAAGAAATGAAGATTTGGCTAAGGCTCGGGGAGTTCGGATGTCACGAGATCAAGCCGGAAGGCAGATGAAGAAGCAAGCAAAAAGACCAAGTGTATCGATACAGATGTAGCCAGCAAAATGGAATCTGAACAGAAGGATCTGTATCGATACAGATCACTTCTGTATCGATACAGATCCCCTCTGTATCGATACAGATGTAGCCCAGCAAAATGGAATCCGAACAGAAGGATCTGTATCGATACAGATCACTTTTGTATCGATACAGAAGCTTGACGGGGGAAAAAAAATTACAGACCTGTATCGATACAGGTACCCTTCTGTATCGATACAGATGTGTCCGGGCAGCATTAAAGCAACTTTAAAACTTTCCATAAGTGGAAAGTTTCCATTTTAGGGGGTACTTTTTGATGTTTTTGAGGAGAGAGAAAGGGCTTTTGTATAAATATCTTTCCTTCTCTCTCCCTCCACTCTCTAGTTTTTCCCTTTAGTCTTAAAATTTCTAGTTTTTGCTCTCTTCTCTCTCCTCCATTGTTGAAGGAGAGTGAAGCTTTCATTTTGCTCAAGAACTCATGTAAGTGTTCTCTTTTGGTTAATTTCTCAAGTTTTAATGTTGTTGCTACTAATTAGTTCTCTACATAAATCTAGTTTATTTTGGTTGTGGTGTTAAAAATCTTGTCTCTCCTCTCCAAGTCTTTTACTTTGGAATCCCATGCAAAGTTTGGTTGGTTGTTAATTTCTCAAGGTTTGAAGAGGTAGGCAAGCTTAGGAACTCTATATAAAATCAGTTTTTAGTTTCATTTGTCATGTTCTTTATTTCCTTTATCAAAATAGTCATGTTCTCTAGCGTAATGATCGAGTAGTTTACGTAGGCTTGGTCATGGGGTGATTAACACCCCGTGACTCCGGTTGATTCGCTCTCCTCGCCATGTTGTACACATTGTTTGTTTAGCAAAGAGCTAGGAATAGTTTTATGTACCAAAGACCGGGTTTGTTAACCTCTTTGATCTCACGTAGGCAAGAGCTACGCTCCTTGCCACGTGTGATGCTTAGGGCGATGTCAACTCGGCCATTTGCCAAGAGAACCAAAAATTCCTAGTCTTTGCTAAGCACCATTTCTAGTTCAAATGAGTTTCAGTATCAAATCTTCCGTTCGGAGCAAGTCTAACGACACCTCCGAGCCGGTTATCGTAGAGGAGAATGAATCGACCCGAGTCATGGGCGTTGAAATCCCCTAGACTTAGCCTTAGTTTAATTTAGTCTTTAAATCAATTTCAAGTCATTCTCGAAGTCGAGAGAATTCCAATCCAAACCTCAAGTCAAAGTTTGCCGCTTTAAGGCTAAAACCATCTCGCGCAAGACAATATTCACGCTCGGATTCCTTCGGTCTCTGTGGATTCGATCCGGTCTTACCGGTAAATTGCTCACTCCGACACTAACCCTACGCTTTGGGCA
Organism: Gaultheria prostrata; assembly: GCA_036023075.1. Classification (NCBI taxonomy): domain Eukaryota; kingdom Viridiplantae; phylum Streptophyta; class Magnoliopsida; order Ericales; family Ericaceae; genus Gaultheria; species Gaultheria prostrata. The sequence goes on along the minus strand of JAXBDA010002949.1, from coordinate 2,301 downwards.
CGCTAATAAATAACAAAGTACGGAGCAAAGCATTTTTGGCGCCGTTGCCGGGGACCCAATGGTAACCCCCGCGTGAGTTTGCCTTGCGCCACGCCACTGTAAGTATCCCCCTTTTCGGGAGTATACTTATAGTTTAGCTTAGTTTAGTATAAATTAGTATTCTTGTTGAAGCAAATATACCTCCTAGAGCGGATACCTCCGACTAAAGGGGCATTCACGAGCAATTTGACTGTGAGGTTTAACGAAGCTCGAGGAAGTGTACTTGCTTGTTTAGCTTTTTGCTTACATATTAACGAGGCAGCGGACTAGCCCCTCGGAACTGTTGTTGTGTGAGGTGGTTGAATAACCCCTCCAGCGTGATAGTTTATAGTTTATGTACGTTCGTTACTACGTGCGCCAACCCCATAACCGCCGTCTAATTAGTGTTGACCTCCCTCTTGTTGAAGCAATGGCTGAGGACAGAGCGGCAGGTAATAACCCACCGGAGCCAACTTTGAGAGCCCTTATGAATCCCACCCGCACTGCGCTTCCTTCTGCCATAGTCCTCCCCACCACCACGGCGGCAAACACTTTTGAAATCAAACCTCATTATATCTCCTTGCTTCCCCATTTTCAGGGAATGGAATTGGAAAGCCCTTATTCGCATATGAGGGAGTTTGACGAGATAATGACTGCCATTGTGGGACAGACTGGCCAAATGGAGTCCGCACGCCTTAAACTCTTCCCATTTTCCTTAAATGGCAAGGCAAAAGATTGGTTAAACGCTTTTAAACCCCAATCTGTGCGGACATGGGCTGACTTGCAAAGAGAGTTTTTCAAGAAATTCTTCCCCGAGCCAAGAACGCAACACATGATGCAGCAAATTCAAAGTTTTCATGAGCTGTATGATGAGACGTTCTATGCTTGTTGGGAACGTTTTAAGGACCTCTTAACCTCGGTGCCTCATCATGGGTTGTCGGATCAGCAAAGCATTATCTATTTTTATAACAGACTTTCTAAAAAAAACCGGCAGCTCATAGACACGATGTCCAATGGAGCCTTCTTTGATAATAATCCCTTAGACGCGTGGGAGTATTTGGACCAATTGGATGAACGGAGTCGGTCGTGGGATTATGCGAAACCTTCTGAAAGGACCCAACCGGTCCAAGGTTTGAGTGTGCCAGGAAAGAGTGCGCCGGTTCGATTTGTGTTGAATAAGCAGACCGACCTTGCCAGGAAGGTAGATTTGCTCACTAAACAGGTGGAGGGCATGTCTTCGAAAAAAAATGCGGAATTGGCCGCCGTGGCAAGTGTTGAAGAGCCATGCAACTTGTGTGGTTTGAACGGGCACTATGGGTTGCCTTGTCCCGCCTTCACCGCTTTTCGTGAGGTCTTGCAAGGGCCAGACCAAGCGGAGGTAAATGCCATGGGTCAACATTTTGACCCTTTGTCCCAAACGTATAACCCTGGGACTAAGGATCATCCGAATTTTCGGTGGAGGGATCCCAACCAAGGGCCACCCCAAAGGCCACCTCCGGTTCAAAGCCCAGCATATCGACCTCCCCAAGGTCAAAATCAAAGCCAAGGGCAAGTGCGGTACCCTCCCAACCAATACCCTCAAAACCAACAATACCAAGGTCAAAGCTCTAATGTGTACCAACCCCCACCAAAGCGAGCGTTGGAGGATTCCCTCCAAATGTTTATCCAGGGTCAAACAGTGGTGAATGAACAAAATGCACACTCTATCAGGGAGATTCAAACCCAAATCTCCAAGTTAACCTCGGTCGGGGGGGTGCTTCAACAAGAAAGGGGAAAGTTTCCCTCTCAACCACAAGCAAACCCCTAAGGGCTAAACTATGCGAGCACCACCTCGGGCCAAGACCGGAACAATCTTGAGCACGTTAAGTCTATCACCACTTTGAGGAGTGGCAAAGAGGTTGACAAAACCATACCTCCAAAGCCTACCACTCCGTTTGGCCCTCCCACTCCCATCATTCCGGACCCCTTTCCGAGTGGTGTGATTGTTCAACCGCCTCAAGCTGGGGCGCCGAGCGGGCCTACTTGTCCCTTTCCAGCTCCTTACCCCCAAAGATTGAGGGCACCTCCTAAACCGACCACGAATGATGAGATTTACGAGCTTTTCAAGCAAGTACAGATCAACATTCCTCTTTTGGATGCCCTCAAGCAAATTCCCTCGTATGCCAAGTTTCTTAAGGACTTATGCACTGTTAAACGCAAGTTGAATGTCCAAAAAAAAGTTTTCTTGACCGAACAGGTGAGTTCCATAATTTTAACCAATACCGCCCCTAAATATAAGGACCC
>JAXBDA010002948.1:0-38285 GCA_036023075.1 Gaultheria prostrata | reverse complement strand
TTTTATTAAAAATAGGGAGGGTAATAGGGAGTGTTGTTGGAGTGTTGATAGAAAAAGTGTCAAGTTATAATAGATATATGCACTGTACACTGCCTAATTTACTAAGTTATTGTTGGGCTTGCTCTAAGAACAAACCCAATAGCCTCATCAAGTTCATCCATATCCTTATTTTAGGAAGCCAAACCCCAAAATCAAGTTCCAAGAGACTCCCTAAATCTCTCCCTAAAATACTCTGATGAACAGTAGCTTCTTAACCCCTATTTAGAGAGCCACTATTCACTCCCTACCCATTTTTTAATCTTTTTTTTTATTTTTCTTTCTCTCTTCTCTCTCTCCTCTTTATGTGTATAATATATATTATATGTATTAGTTTATATTAATTGGTATAGAGAGTAATAGAGAGGATTGTTGGAGTGTTAAAAGAGATATGAGTTAATAAAACACTGTTCACCAATCTTTTTAGGGAAGATTTGTGTTCTCATTATTGGGGATGCCCTAAATACTATTGCTCCATGTAAAATCCGCCTGAGCTAAATTTCGAGTTGCGACCGTTTTTGGTTTTCAAAAAAATTGAATTTTAGTGATATTAGGCTCAGTTTGGATGGCTGTAATTTTGAGGGGAAAGATGGTGGTAATCTCGAGGGAGAGTGGAAATATGATGCATTCTTTCAATGATTTCAGCGTTTGAAAGAGAGATAGGAACGAGAATGTGATACTATGCTTTTTTGATTTCTCTGTTTGGGAGAGACATGTCACATGTATATGAATATGATTCATGATGACATATTTAATCAGGAATCACATTCCCAAACTGAGTGTGAATCTGATTCCTCACTTGCCCAATAGAAATCTCAGATTCCTTGCTCATTCAATAAGAAAAGGATATGTTTGACTTTAATAAATTTCTAAAATAAATTAATCAACGCTTTAGGTCCCGAAAAGTCAGGGCCGACTCAAACTACCTGTGAGGTTGTTGATCCTGGGAGTGAACCTTAACCTGACCTCTGATTCTAAATGGTAAAGTGTGGTTGGATCCTCGTATGTCCTGCACATGTACCACCCGTCGTTAGTACCTTAATTGGCCGAATTTCAATTGGGAAGGCACTAACGGTTAAGTGAGAGAAGGCGATGGAAATGAAAATTCAGAGAAAGTATTTGGGTATAGAATAGCGGTGTACCCATTAGGATGGTTACCAATACTTTATCTAATGTTCTCTTAACTTGTGCCTAACACGCACAATAACTGTTCAGCAGATGTCAGTCCTAACAGATAGAATAAGGACAGTTACATGCACATGTCCTGAGCTACCTTCCGTGAGTCACGCGCGTCATACCGATTGAGACTGAATTTGGTGATGTTAAAACCGTCCGCTTTGGCCCAGGTGGTAGGAGCCAATTCCGATTCGCATGACATAGAGGGCCGATCGAAAATAGGACCCACCTCATGGCATGAATTGATAGAACCGTTTGGCCCAGTCATGCTGGTGAGCCTGGTTGGGTCAACAATCGATTGAGACTTGTACGATCAGGCCGTTCTACCTCACTACTGCGTTGCACTACTTAAGGTCCATGCTCTAGGAGTTGGCCTAATGATCCTTTTTTTTAACACGAAAATAAGAAGATTATATTGATAAAAGCCTAATACACTTACAAAACGGAATTCATTACAAAGATCTTGGACAAAGCCAAACTAATCATCTAAACAGATAACAAGAAACGCATAAGGCAATCGATGTGTTTCACCCCAATCCAGACATGGTCTGACGCAAACAACGGTACTTACTAGATTCATACCTAGAATCAGCATTTCTGAAGAGACTTAGTGTTAGTTGAAGTTAAAAGATAACGAATACCCAGACGATTGGATGGACTCCAACCAAGTATGCTCGCACCAATGAACTCCCAAAACTATAGATTTTCAAAGTCATCACTAGTTGCCCTGTCAGCGATATCATGCAGGGTAAGAACACTATTGACACAAATATCCTAGACAAAAATTCGTTCGAAGATGAAACTAACAACTCTCACAAAGCGAGAGACGTAACACTCTCAGATCAAACGACAAGTCGTTGATCTAGAGAGACTAAATAAAAAAAGAAAAGAAAAGAAAAACGAACGGAGAAAAGAAATAGTACCATGACCCTCCCCTCACACCACCATGCGAGGGTATTGAAACCCTAGGGGTGGGGGGAGGGGAAGGAGGAAGATTAATATTTGTGGTGGCTAGGGTTTTGAGAGAGGGGGAGGGTTTTCGGAGACAATATACAAAACCTTGCGAGTAGGAATTTTTAGTGCATCTTATTCGGTATTCACCTTTTGATCCTGATGATGATCAATATCTTAGATTAGTGGTTTGTTCTTTTCATATCATAGATTATGGTTTGTTCTTTTCTAAAGTGTCAGGGTTGAATTTTTTAGATTGTTAAAATTTTGTTGGAGTCAATTCATGCGGAGCTTGCAATTTTAATTGAGACTCGTTAAAGAATGATGAGATTAATCTTCTGAGATTATTGCAAGTATACGTTTGGTCTTGACACCTGAGTTATCGGGAAGAAAAACTACCGCTAAACAGGTTTCCTCATTTTTTTTCCCAATTAACTGCAAATTCAAGTGCAATTTTAAAAAATGAAAAAAATTAAGTTTTAAAGAAAAGGTGACAATCGAAAATAAACACTCCAATGAGGAACAAAGTTTCTATAATAGCGTACTCAAAACATTTTAAGGAAATTGAAGTCTACGAGGCACTAATAGCGTACTCAAAACATTTTAAACAAATGTGTGTGGCAGTTTTTTAGTGTATAAGCCTACTCACGTATTAACAACATGAATGTATTGTTGCCATGTGTACATTTTGATAATAAATTTTTAGTACCTGTAGGCTGTAGCATTGCTCATATTTTAAACATTACTACAATGACCTAGTTTCCCACTTGATCAAAATTTGATTTTATCAAGTGAGAAAAAACTTTGATAAAATCTCAAATTTTTGAATAAAATCTAGATTTTATCAAGTGGGAAACTGGGCCATTGCCTTTTAATAGGCTCGAAAATTAAATAATTAATCCTTGATTTCAGTAAATTACACTTGGATAAGAAACAAGAAAAATCGAAAGTGAAAAAAATTTGATTTAGCTACACTTGTTTACTCCTATAAATTTACTTTACTGTCTAAGATCTGACAAGCATTAAAAATGAAAGTGTTTTTTTTTTCCGAACCGAAAAAACTTATATTATTAGACTGAAAAGAATACTACCGATCAAAAAATACAAGAAAAAAAAAATGAAAGCGTTTATGAGAAACTTTTTACCTTCTTCTCATATACTAATGATGCATCAAACGGTCATTGATATGTGTTCCACGCAAAAGTATCTAAAGTCACGTCAATTTCCGAGACCACTGAAAAATTATTCTGAGAGGGGGCTGCTAAACTAAGGAATTCCCACTGCCAATGTCGTAGTCGCCGGCTAATTCGAGTGTGGGTCAGGCGAAATAATTTATCGGACGGGTGAACTTGTAAAATTCTTAAAAAATTATTAGTACTATATTTGTGAGAAAAATCTGAAATTCAGGTAGGGCGTTCGTCTGAGCTAACCCGCTTTTGTGTCCGTCTTTGGCATCGGCCTATCTATCTATCGGGTATTAATCAATCGCACACAGAAATTAAAGTATCAATCACTATGACCTACGGGTCGCTTCAGAACATCTATTCTATCACCCTTGGTATTGGTGGTGTTGAGTTGAGTGGGTTAGGAATTTAAACGTGTTGATTAATGAATCGCTATCGTTGCTTTCCTGTGACATCAAAATTGAGAATACCTTGTAGACCCAAAAAACCACACGGCCAAAGAAAATTTTAGAAATGCCGCCAAACACAAGCTTGAAGCCTTGAAGGTCGTTTGCTTATCCTTATTTATTCACTGATTATTTTATCTGGTCATCTGTATTTAAAACACAAGGTCAAGAACGGATATAAAAATAAAAAAATCTAACAACTTACCACAGTTAAACATGTTGCAAATTTCAAAAAGCCAACCAAAATTATAGGATAAATTACGCTGACCTCCCCTAAAGTTTCTGACAAATACATTAAAAATTTAGTGTCACTTCCCTTCCCTTACTTTACAAATTAATCTGCAGATTCCTTCCCTTTCCATCAAAATTAGATTAACAGCGTCAACTTGGTAAAAGACTATAATACCCTCTACAAAAATTTATACTACTCCGTACTATTTTGTTGCATTGACCTCTCATGCTTTTAAATTAAGACCTATTGGGTATAAATGACAATTTTATTTTTTGAATGCTAAATAAATATATTGAATATGAAAAATCTAAGACTTGGAACTTTATTAGAGCGCAATATTTACTTTTGTCTATACAATTCAAAGAAGCCAGAGAATTTTTTCCAAGGCCAAAAAGAAGCAAATGGTTTAAGTGCCTCGAAAAGATATTCTGAAAATTATTCCAAAACTGAAATTAATGGATCATATAAAATTCAAAAACTGCTGATTTAATTTTCGAATAATTTTCGGATGCGTTTTCTGAGTACCTTGTATTGCTCTAAAGGGGGAAAATTGACGTAAACTGTATACGGCTATACAGCCATACGCATGCGGATTGAACACCAGAGGCGTATAATAGAATTTGCCAGGCTCAGTGGAAAGTCAAAACCCTAGGCCAATAAATTTCCCTCCCAAATCAACTCTGCAACTCGAATTCACTTCCCGAATTCTCCATTTCTGCAATTCCATCGCCACTCCACCAATGCTCTGCTCAATTCCGACCGGGAAATCCGGTTCGAAGTGGCTCGACCGGCTCCGATCATCCAAAGGTTTTCCGGACCACAACGACCTCGATCTCGAACAATTCCTCTCCAATTCTTCAGATTCCAAACCATCCGATCCCAACATTGGACCGGAATCGAAAAAACCGGTTGTTTATCGCAATCAAACAACACCAGAGACTCCTCGAGAAAATGGAGAGAGAGAATGGCTTGGTATAATGAGCAATGTTCTATCAGAGCTATTTAACATGGGAGAAGAACCGGACGATTTGATTAGAGGCAAAAAGAGCTCTCGCAAGCAATCAAACCCTAGGATTTGCGTTGTTTCGACAAATGTCGAAACCATGCCGTCTAGTGGTGAGAACAGTTGTGCGGATTTGAGGCAAACGAGTGAAAGATTGAGAGTGACGAGAGAAGAGAATGTGGATGTTGAGGAGGATGAGAATTGTAATGGTGATCTGTCGGGGTTTTCGCGAACGGAAGTGACGGTGATAGACTCGAGCTGTTTGGAGTGGAAATGCGAGAAGTTGTTGTTTAGGAGGAAGAATGTGTGGAGAGTTCGTGAGAAGAAGGGTAGGATTAGGGTTGGGGTAAAGAAGAGGAAGGGGAGGCCTTTGGAAGAGGAGAGTGGTGGTGGAGAGAAGCAGCAGAAGAGGGTTAATTTATCCAAGGATGCAGTAGATGGAGAATCACGAATTACGATGCCATTGGACAATGTGAGTTGGTGAGGATTTTCTGGTTTTGTGATTATGTTTTGTTTTCCCGTAGAATATGTTCATCTTGAATCTTAAACTAGCTTAAGTTGGTGATCACATAGTTCCCGTTTGTTTAGCTTGGCAGATCATGGTAGATTATACAGTGGACAACCGCCATAAGTAGATGAATTATATAGAAGAAGAATAACCAGAAAAAGTATCATCCAACTCACATTTATCGATGGACTACGTAGATCGAATCTGAAATTAACTTTGGCTGGTGATCACATATTTCCAGTTGGTTTTTCTACACCAGTGCGGATCATGGCAGAATATATGGTGGACAACAACCATAAGTAATGAATTATATAGAAATAAGAATAACCATAACAGGACTGTAGATTGCTGGAGTTGGCTTGATATAGATCCCTTGACATTCTACTTCCCCATCTTCAGTTCATGATCCTTATTCCTTGCAGTTCTGAAGCTTTGGTGGTTGAATCAAATGCGATATACTAGTCAATTGACATGGTTATCTTGCTTTAATATGCCCGGTTATTGCAACTTAGTTTCCCTTCTCGCATCAAATTGCATTATTTTCTATTGAATGCTGGTTTCTTTATTCACTCAGTGGCCTACTTCATCGAATGACTAGTACTTATTTATCTGATACTATTTGATATGGTTTGTGGAATATTTGATCTCGTATGAACCTTTCAGAAAAAAGGCTGTGATCTTTGATGGGCCTTTTTCTCTAGATGTTTTGCTTCATAATTGAGACCATCCATCAGTGGCAGAGCCAGGATATTGGCTCGGGAGGGGCCGACTCAAAAGGCATAATTTTTTTTATCTAACGTGTACATGTTATAGTAAAACTTTTGCTTTCCAATATAATAAATTTGTGCATTGAAATCTAGCCTAACACTTGTACCAACAATTGCACAAACTCTCTCACATGGGATATGTGGGACCTACCACTCATATGTGGGTCCCACATATCTCATGTGGGAGACTTCGTGCAATTGTTGGTACAAATATTACTGCCTATCTTTTATCATATTAATCGTTTTGTTTTATTTCTTTAGGCTACTATAATTCTTTAACCCATAGCGGACACTTGACAGTGGGCAACAAGCCAAGCACCCACTAATTGTGTCTGTTAACTACATTGATGGTACAACAGTTCCTAAATCTTCTGTATTTCACATAAAATCATCTATTTACTTACGCCATTCTACCTTAGAAAAAGTAAGCATTAATTTAGAGTATGTTCTAGTGCCCCTAGTCATAAGACTTGGAAGAATTTGATGTTAACGCCTTGCTGCATCCAATATCGATACCTCAGTGGCTCAGTCCAAGTAAAATTGAACTTGTGAAAGGAATGCAAAAAGGAGTGGAGAATCGTTGAATATTTTGGTCCTTGTCTTCAATAGGATTTGTTCTGCTGTTTAACTGTAAATAGCTGCAAAATGGAGGAGCAGTGGGAGTCTTGGACTTGAAGACTTCGTATTTGGCACTTTTATGCACAAACTCCATTACAGTTCATTGCATTGCATGCAGGAACTTGTGCAGAGTGACAAAATGAACAAAGGCCAGACAGACACACCCGATTTTGTAAGGCAAGTGGACTTGCTATGGCCATTGGGGTTTTGGTGTTATAAATTTCCGAGAAATACTTGCTCCTCTGGTGCATTGTTACTGAAGGTATCCTTTTCCATCCATGTATGTCTTTCAGGTTTCCCAGGAAATCAAAAAAGTGTGGCCCGTCAGCTATCCTTGGAAAGAGCGTTCCTACCAATAAGAAAAATGCGACAAACATCCCTAGAGCTGGAGCTGTCTGATGTAAACTGAGACAATCTACAAGGCTTGGTAGTTGTGCTATTTATCATATTCCCTACACAATGCAGTCAGTCCCGGTTTTTTTTGAAATTCTAGTATATTCATTTCTGCAGAGTGAGCAACGGGTTCCAGGTTGTGATACTGAATCACCATGACTCATGGTATATTCATTTCTGCAGAGTGAGCAACGGGTTCCAGGTTGTGATACTGAATTACCGTGACTCATGGTATAAGTTCTGAACAAGCTCAACAACTGTTATAAGTTCTGACGATTGTTTTTATCCATATGTTTCTTTCAAGCAGTCTCTGTATTTGTAGTCAATATGCAACATTGTATTGTAACATTAATTGATTTGTGTCGAGAAGAATCTGCAGTTTTTCTTTGATTTTTTTCTGTTAAGCCTGTTTGCTGGAATTATCTACTCAAGTGTGATTTCCAGTTTCTCATGTGGTTTCAGCACTCCCAGAGATCTACAGGCAAAAATGGATGCTAGATTTAATACTAAGGCTATTTTCTAGTTTTACTGAGAATTAGTTTAAGCAACAATGGTACAAAGTCTGGGAGGGTTAAATCAATATTTGACAGTAAGACTAAAGAAGGGAGTCATGAAGCCGGAGAGAAGAATAACGCAGGCAAAGGAAATGTAGAGTCATGGAAATCTATAGGTAGGGGAGAGAGAATTCTGGCCATGACGACGAGCAGCTCACTATGTTAATGATGCATGATATGGGTTGTGGTTTAGTACTCTTCAGAAGAAAGTTGCAAGTGTGACGAAACTCAGAGGATCGTAGGTTTTGTTACCCAACTTACTCATCTGACTTCAATGTTCTAAAAATTGTTAGGCACTAGTAGAGCGGAAGAGGGGCGCCTGGCGTCTAGGTGGGGACTAGGCGCTAACTAGTCGGACACCTAACCTAAGCGTTGGACCCCGCCTAGCGCCTAGACGGGGACTAGTCGGCCGACTTTTAGAACACTGTCTGACTTGGGTACTTCTTTTGTGGAATCAAACCGAAAGAACAGCAGGCGGTTAAAACATTGGAATAGTAAGAGGAAGAAAGCAATACATAACAAAGAAAGAGTAGAAAAACTCGTTAGTTAAGTAGTATACAGATTTTGATGATTCACTGGTGGTGACAACACAACTTCTTTCAAACACCAATTTCTCGGGCACCTACTTGTGCAACTCCTCTTACAAGAAATGGAAGTCCAAAAACACGTATATGTACAATCCAAACTCGGTCTTCATTTTGATCTCAAACCTAATCATGTCAGCCCCACTTGTTGCAGGCTATCCCCATGCGAAAACCAATGTAATGCATATTGTTACTCATGTCTTGCAATAGGATTTTGCGTCACAAGGAGAATCTATTCTGCCAAACTGGGTTCTCAATCCACTTCGATCACCACGGGCTCTAATTTCTCAGCTTCACCGTTTCCTTTAGGAATAATAATCCCATAGCCTCCTGCTTTTCTTTTGTACAGAATGTTTACCTGACCTGGAGCCAAGGCAGACAGTAACACAACGGTCAGGTTATACGGTACTCGACGAATAACAAAGCCAACTTGATAATGATAGGGAATATATACTGTACCAGTTTCTTCATTTCGAAACCCATAGAAGTCGTGATCGACCATTTCCAGCTGCTCAATGGCTTCAGCGACAGTCAAAGGCGGCATGTCAAAGTATTTCGTACGAACAATCTGAAACATGGGTTTATGTAGTGAGTATGCGCAGGAGAGAAAAGGTGTGTGTAGCTATTGCTACAACAGTCCACAGACTCCACACCAAAGAGTTCCAAAAGATATGAAACCATTAGTGTGACTGCTTTGAAGCTGAGATGAGAAGAGCCATGCAATGCCATGTTCTGATGCTGTGGCAGTGCTAAATGTATACAAATCGTGGTGTAATAATATACTAGTTCATAAAGAAAAGAATTGAATCAACAGAATAATGCTGGTGAAATGCATGCACCCAAGCATCTAGACCCATCTGCAAATTACACGCACCGAACACCAACAGTCAATGCCACAATGCAGTCTAGCCATCAAAACTTCAAATCGAAACAGAACCAAAGCAAAATAAGCCTTATGTCTTATGATAAGAATATGTAGCCAAAAGCCTGAAGGGGTTTCAGGGGACCAGCGTAGGGTTGAGAAAATGTCAATTACATACTGCCAAGCCTTTTCCACTTGTTTGGAGCTAAAGGATGGCATAGTGTTGGGAACATTTGTGGACCAAGTCTTTAGTCCAAAATGTATATGGCAATGCGAAGTATAGAACTAGAGATGCAATTTCACCAATTTTTTTGCTCTTGTCGAGGCGACCTACAATCCACAATCAAATGAGTAATACTCAGGGATCTTTGCTTACCAATATGATGATAGCAACAGAAACTAAAAACCTTGTGTCTAGGAAATGGATTAGAACTCCATTCTCTCAGTACAGTAAATGATCAACTGGATAACTTGGTTAGGACAAGCAAATAAAGATACGGGTACTAGAGAAGATGAGATGGTGAAATTTTGCTTAACCAGGGGAACAGCAAATGAATCCAAATCAGATTTCTTTTTGCCGATAAGGGTCTTAGAATCCCACTCCAACTAAATCTGAACTAATCATCGTAGACAGACAGAACAGTAGTTCTATGGAGGACGGAGTCACAACTACATTAAGACTGCAATTTGCAGTCAAATTTGTTGTGTGTGTGTGTGTACAGGCAGTGGCGACGCCACCACAAGGATTATTATATTATTATTTTTTTTTATGAATTTATTAATGATTCCATCAAATTTGATGTCGACACCAACGACGTAATTTTTCAATCTTTAAAACCCACTAAATGTTCCTAATGAAGGCAAAATGAAACCTAAAACCCATATGAACGACCCCATGCTTCCAAACTCCTAGAGTCGCCATTGTGTACAGGAAAGTAATGCGCAAATGTTACATACAAAAAAAAAAAAAAAAACTTAACACAGCTAGGAAACAATGATTGACATCTCTTAATTGGGGCTTTCTCATATTTGATGCGAATATTGAGTCCAACCAAGAAGACTGAATACCTGAACGTAAATTGTGTTTCCTAATGAAAAAAAATGAAAACATCTATTATAACAATATGGGTGATATTTCCAAATAAAGAAGAAACCATAAGATTAGACTGAATAAGCTACTTCGACAAAAGAAAGCATACGAAAAAGTATGCAGGTCGCTTTGAAAGTATGAAGAAAAACTATAGAAGATATTAGCCTCAACCTCATTGATGAAGTCTCCTTCTCTTTCTACTTCTTCTTTTTCCTCTTCCTCTTCCTCTTCCTCATCCTCAGAAGACAGATACCCTGAATCGTTCTCCATGATAAGTAGCTCAGGGTCCCTCCCCTTCATGTGCCGACCATGGTCTGTTTCCTTCTCCTTAATTTTCCTCAACTTCCTTTTTACAATTGCTGATACCAAGTCTATACTCGCATAGAGTGTATCTGCATCTTCCTCAGCCCGAACCACCCCATGCCTCTTTGTATACATAGTCACCTAAACACACAAAAGAATGGAAAAAAAAACCCGCAAGAAATAAACTTCTCATCCAAACTGCACAACTGAAATGGCACACGCAGATAGCAAACTAGTTTTTAGGTGCTCCACCTCACATCTACCGGTCTTAGGGCCTTTTCCAAACTCGCCGCCGCGAACTGACAACCTAACATCAACTTCCCTCACTAGATAGCTGTGATTCTGAACAGCTCTGCCAACCTTCTCTTCTGCATACTTCTTAACGTTATCAGTTAACTGCAAAAAGAAAAGCATCTTGGAGTTCATGTATTTGGCTTAAAATCAATTGGAATGCCACAGTAATGGAAGTAAAAGAGAAAAAGTAACTCTATGTTTGGGATGCCCGAAACCACACATTTCTTTTCACAACCTTTCATATTCAGTGAACTTTTGCAGTTTTTGTTTAATGTTCTTTCCTTGTCCGACTAGAGTGTTGGGCTTGCGAAGCCTGATTTGTTCTCAGTCACGGTTCGCTGACGGTTTCGGGATTCATCGAGCAGCACCCCAAGAAACCTAGACAGGGGTGGGTGATGTCAACCTTGGTTATAAATACATGCTATACGGAGCAGCTAATATATCTTGTACTCTCTACTCTCTTCATTCGAATTAAGCCGTGGATGTACTCAACTAAGCACTTGGGGAACCAAGTAAAAATCTGTTTTGCGTTCTAATTTTCTTGTTCTTGATTATTATTTGCGAGTTGTGCGTTTGTTGGTGGTAAGAACGTACGAGTCAAATATCGAACAAGTCTATCAAATGCAAAAACAAAACACACAAAAAATGCCATTATCCATGTAGCCAATAGAAAGAAGCCGAAAAATAAAATTTCCCGCAGTGATTTTTTCTCAACATTGTTGATTTTAGCTTATTTTTCCCCTTCTCTTACTATACACATAAAAATGAGAAAAAGTAAATTTTAATAAATGCAATAATCAAAACTAAAAAAAAAGACTGAAATAACATGTAACAGACTATTTCAGTGATCTGGAATAACCTCAAGTTTGATTGCTGAGAAGAAAAGGGGAAAATGGGGGGCTAGAAAAAATAACAATCAAGCACCACAAAGGTGTCCAAAAATATTTTCAGTGGTCGATATTTCAAATACTATTATGTTACATGCAAAATAATCTGAGAACCATTAATTTTTGAATGGTGAGCTCAAATCGGGCACTACTACAGGGTGTAGTGCCTTTGGTACTGCAGGGTCCGGTTCCGGGTCGGGTTCGAATGTAGTTCCAAGTTCCAACGAAAGATTGACAGTAGCATTTTCGTATCAAAATTTCCTGCTATTAAAGAGGGGAAAAAAAAAAGTTTAAGAAAAAGTACCTTGATGTTTCTGCCTTGGAGGATAAGTTTAACAGAGGAAAGCGGACCTTCCCACGACATCCGAACGACGAGGGACTTTTTCCGATTAATCCTAAGAGGAACAATTCCATTGATTTTCACAAAATCGGACCGGCTCGAGGATAATGCGGAGAGGTAAGGCTTAGCGGAGGAGCTAGAGAAAGAAGCTGTTGACGCCGATGAACAACGGCAGAGGTACGGATTTCGTTGTCGGTGGTTGTGGTGTTGGTGGTGGAAGGTTGTTTTTGTGGTGGTGGAAGGGAACAAAGTCGCCATTTTTTTCTAAAATCAGTACGATTTTGTGAATGGAAATCGATTACGGTGAGGATTTGAGCAAGGAATCTAGAGAGAGAAAAGGAAATCGATTGATGAGAAGAGAGAGAGAGAGGATCAAATCGGACGTGGCTTTTCGAGTGATTATCCGGATCCGGATATGGCAGAGGAATCCAGGTGACACGTGACCCGTAGGTTCAGTGGGCCCCGACAGGGCAGTCGTTTGCTCTGAATGGATAAGTGATGACACTCAAGTGGGCCTGGCCTTTTTCGTCCCAATGCTCCCATTTATCCAATCCCAAATATGGGCCACTGGCCCGGACTTCAAAGAAAATGGATACATGTATATCTGGGACACTCGGTATGTTTGGGCTCAAACGGCATCCGATAATCCCGGGGTTGATGCGGGCCGAAGACTAAGAGCATCTCAAGTGCACTCTTTAAAATTGATTCTTATAGTGGACATATAAGCTAAAGTGGAGTCCAATTTGACGTGCTAAGCATTTGCTAATTTAGGAGTTGAAGGGTACTCTAACGGACTCTTTAAAATTGGAGAAAATTAGCTGATGAGGAAGAGGGAATGAACCAGCTTACCAACACAACGGTTATTTGTAACGCCCCTCTCTTATGAGGTGGAACCAACACGATGGGGAGTCACCAATAAACATTGGCTCCTAAAGTGTCCTAGAGTTTATTTATGTAAAAAAAGTACAAGTAGGGGTCCCCAGTGGCGTAGCCAAAAATTTACACGAGTGAGAGCACAATTAAACCATAAACTCCAGTACTTTATAGTGTAAAAAAAATTACTTTTTTTTTTAAGAATCTAACATGCCTTGATTTTCATTTGAAAGAAGCCTCTCTTGATTTACATTTTATCAACGAATGTGTCTCTAGCCTATTTGGGTGTACCCTTTGGATTCCAAGGGAGGTCTTTGGTTCGCGTTGGTTCGATTTCCAACTCTCTTTAGTTGTTAACACACTATTTTTTTTTACTAACTCTTGCTGATGTATCGTAAGAAAAAAAAAGACTTACATTTTATGGTAATATAGTAATTATGAATCCGTAAAAACGTAATAGTTTCGAGGCAAAAATTCGGTGAATTAATTGAAGTTTGTTTGCAAGTAATTAGTTATTCGATATTTTTTGAGGTATCGCCGCGTGGTGCCCTAAAATCCTCCATCACTTCTTTTTTATCAGTCTTCATCATCACATATATATGTAGGGTAAAAACCCATATATTTAGTCTCAAGTCCCACATAAATATGTAAAAGAGAATGATGTTATAACGTCACATAGTGACACCCCAAAAGCACTAATTAGTATTTTGTATATAAAGAAAAAAAAAAACCCATTCCCTAAAAGCCAGTGTGGGTGTGTGCCCACACTGGTCTCATAGTGGCGCCGGCCACTGTGGCTCTCCCCTCTCTCTTCTCCCCTCTTTTTTCTCTTCTCTTCACACGTTAGTACACCAACTGTGAGCCAACCAAGGAGTCTACCTTAGGAGTCCCTGTAAAGAGAGTCCATCCGATCACGAAAATGAAAAATACTCCCTCCGTCCCAAAAAGTTTGGCCTACTTTCCTTTTTTGGCCGTCCCAAAATATAGGACCAATTTAAAATTTTCAACAAAAGAAAGTCGGTGAATTCCATTTCTACCCTTAAGATGCTTTTAACAATCAAAATAATGAGACCAAAAGAAGAAAAATTGAAAATTTCAAAATTTAAAGTGCATTTTAAAATTTTGAAAAAGCTCTCTGATTACACTAGCGGCAAGATTTTTAGCTTTTCGGAAAAAAATTTAAATTCAAAACTTGATTAACTCCTATTTTATTATAGTCAACTAATGAAGGGCAAACTTGAAAAGTTACAAGTTTTGGATAATATCGTGTATTGTATATAAAATCTTAAAATTTATAAGTAGGCCAAACTTTTTGCGACGGAGGGAGTAGTTATTAATTTTGTTCATGTCACGTAACTACGAGTCATTTTAATTGCTAATCACTTTCCAGATTTCCCATCTTTCGTATTCTAGAAAGCAGTGGCTCTGGATCATCAGCTTTCAAAATATCCAAAATATCTATGAGCTGGCATGGTCACGGAAAAGGGCAAGCCAATCCCTTGTGTTGATTCAAGTTTGGCGTCGCCACCTTATTGTAGTATCCTGCAGCAAACAAATAAACAAGCATTGATTAGGATCGAGTAATACATTTAGCGGCGGATCCAGGAATTCCGCTTAGAGGGGTCGTCTTTTAAGTATAAATTAGGGGGAAAAAAATTTACAATTCAATATAACGAAAAGATAAAATGTTTAAACATTATTCTTAGGCACATCTACTTATAGGTAGTGCTTTTTAAGCTAGTGAAATTCATGAACTTTAAGCTAGTGAAATTCACGAGGTGGTTTAGTATTGTTGTGTTTTGAAATCTAGTAGTAAATTTTACGAGCTCGATGCTCGTGAACATAATTCGTTTAGGTTTGACACTTTTGTAGGACTAGGGATCGATTAGGACCGCTATTCAACTCCCTCTAAAGTTTAATCCATTTGAACATATAAAAAAAAATAAAAATCCTAGCAACCAAACAAACCTTAAGATGTTAAACAAAAACCGTAATAGACATATAATCAGTTGTTCAACACAGAAATCAGATTAGTCCGTCTCATTCTATAATTAATATTAGGCGTTTCCTAATGCATGAAATCAATATTTCATGACTCATGTTTTTAGGACAAAATATCGAGAGAGATCACAACGATTCGTCTTCGGCTTTTCTTTTCCACTCTGTGCATCGATCCATGTGCTCGTCACTTGACTCCCCTATTTCTCACGTCGATCTATCGAACTCACCTTGATGAATTCACATAAGTACTTTTCGTTCTCATTTTCTGTTTTATTCCAAACCCTGGTTTCAATTCTAATGCTTTAAAGTTCACCGACGATATATAAGGATATGCTGACATTTTACTATGTGGTTTGTGAATTAGGGTTTTGAAGTGGAGCGAATATTGTGGATTTCTCTCTCTCTCTCTCTCTCCCTCTCCGCCGATTGCCGTAAATGGGTTTAAAATGTTGGTTCTTACAATCTTACTCTTTTAGGGTTAAATTGCATATTTATATACAAGTTTGCTGGACATTAATTATAAAACTCTTTTTGGTTAACACACACACACACACTAATTTATTAAATTTTGGATTAGTTCATAGCAGATTAGATTCCTGATTCCGCCCTTGCCAACCACTTTTTTTTTTTTTTTGAATAGATTAAATTTCATTCAAGGAGCCGAGGCACACTAAATTTACAAGAAATTCGGAAAGAACTAATAACTAATAAAAACAAGGAAAAGAGCAACCCACAGAGGGCAAATATGCTTTGACAAATCTCAGATACGTTACTGCAGAAGCAGTCTGAGTAATCGGCGTGGCATCCATCCGATGTTTAGTAGACGAGCAACCCTAAGCTCAATCCATTGGAGGCGGTCTTTTAAGTGGCTAACGATGGCATTTACGCCGTGAAACACCCCACGACCGTAAAGGGCTGCTCCAGTGCAACTTTCTGCTGACACTTCGAAACTCCGGGCAAACTGAACAACCCGCAACAAGCCGGACCTCTATGAAACCCAAACACCGGAAAACTGAAAAATCAGTCCGGCAAATAAACAGAAGCAAATAAAATAAAAACCCAGCTAATCTATACTCAGAAAACCCGGTCCAACCATTGAGTCGCCTCACTGAGTTGGAGCGTGAAGCACCGAGTAG
Organism: Gaultheria prostrata; assembly: GCA_036023075.1. Classification (NCBI taxonomy): domain Eukaryota; kingdom Viridiplantae; phylum Streptophyta; class Magnoliopsida; order Ericales; family Ericaceae; genus Gaultheria; species Gaultheria prostrata. Next base: position 22,047 of record JAXBDA010002948.1, on the reverse strand, counting down.
CAGACCAACCGCATCTCCGGGATGAGAAACGAGCTCCAAGGCCGGCCGCCTGCGGATCTAGAGCTTTATTTCGTCGGAGAGGGCCAAACCACCCGAGTTCAACCCTTTGTCGGATCTACCACAGATCCAGAAAGAAGCCGGCAGGGGGAGGTTTTGTGATGGCGGTGGAGAAGGAAGACGATGAGGGATGTGGTGGTTAAGGTAGGTGACTACAGATTGGTGGTGGATAAGGAGGCAGAAGAGGTGGAAGGAGGCTTATCTGGTAATGGTAGGGCGGTGAGGGGTTGAGAGTCGGTGGCCGACAGGTGAGGAAACCAGGCGGGGGTGGGGCGCGAGGGCGGCAACCCCACCCCTAAAAACGAAGATCAAAAGGAGAAGGGAGGAGAAGGGGAAAGATGGATGGAGATTTGTGGTGGGAAGAAGGAGAAAAGGGGCGGCGGTTAAGATGGAGTAGAAACCCTAGGGAAAAGGAAAGGAGACCCGGCTCCTAGGTAGAGGAGACCCCACTCCTATTTTCTTGCCAACCACCTTTGTTCAAGCTTCTTTGGCAAGGGTAGGATGGTAACTTCAAACATGAGTCTTGAACCTTCCAAGTGAAAATCATTGGAAGATGCCCTAACCAATTGGTCTAGCAGCAGGAGACACGTGTCGACAGGGCATGGCTTTAACTATCTTAGATTTAGGGGTTGCTTAAAATTATGGTGTTCTCTTGTTCCACTTGTCGTGGTTTTCTTTTTTCTTTTTATCAGCCACTTGTTGTGGTTGGGTAAGGCAAAAATTGAATCAAACAGTGACCGTCCATAGAGGACGGAGGAAAAGATATTATAGAGCCCACCCATTACACCAGATACTTTGTTGATTAGATATTCTGCATCGTAATCAAACTATTTACGTTTATTTTGGCTTAACAAATTAAGTATATTTTTTATTTTTTTGAGTTTAAAAAAGTTATTGATTTGGGGCTAATAAGTAACTAGTGTTTTTTAGGCCAAAAACTTATTTTACTTTTTCCCTTAATAAGTCGAAAAACAAAAAAAATTACTCAACTTTTTAGGCCAAAATAGACCTTAGTCACACAATCGCTTGGATCTACACAATTTATTCGGAAACGGGGTGGGTACTGTGCACTTGGGTGCTATGCACCTTTCGGCCGTCTGATTGTGTTTTGGACGGTCCGGATGTATTTTGATTTTTAACCGATAAAAGTAAATCAAAATTAAATTAAAATTGCCGAATGCATCCAGGCTGTCCAAAATATGATCGGACAGCCAAGGAGTGCACAACACGGTGCATAGCATCCAGGTGCACAACATCCACCCCGTTTCCAATTTATTCTGATATTTTTAGGCTCAGTTTTTCAAAAGATTAAATCTGCGATTTGATAAAATGAGGCAGTGATAAAATGAGACTGCACTGTACATGACACAAGGACAAAAGATATAATTACTATTTTGCCCCTGCCCAAAAAAAGTAAAAAAAAAAGAGTACAATCATTACTCATATATGGTGGGGCCCCTTAAAGAAAAAAAAAAGCAAAATGATAAATGATGCATTGAGTGGTGATTTAATCACACTTGAATTTTTCTAATGGGAAAGAGAGTGATTTTATCAAGTGCTTGATTTTATGAAATTTCCTATAAAATCTAACGGAAAACTCCGCCTTACATGATAATTCTGCGGTGATTACAGTGGTACTCCAGGAATGGTAAATAATTTTTATTTTTGATATTCCATATTTCCACTTCTTGTGGTTCTTAAGGAAAACTTTGAATAAAAAATACTATGGTTGTTCATATTGGGAAAACTTATTCGTTGGCTCGTTGCTCTTCTAGTACATTCATGCGGTGTTCTAAGAGCATCTATCACTGCATATAGCTTCTATAATTACATATTTGCAGGAGTACTGAATAATCACTCCCATGTTGGACACACCGAAGGCAAGGCTGTATACGAGCTAAGCTGCTCGTGAGCAGCTTTTTTGGGCTCAGCTCAACTCCTTTAGTTATTGAGCTGGGTTTGAACTTGAGTTTTCGGCTCGTTTACTAAATAATCCGAGATCAACACTAAAATGCTCGGTTCACTTATACAAATTGAGTTCGTTAAGGATTCAACTCGGTTCGTTTGCACCCCTAACTGGTGGAATAGTACTTATGTCGGATATTTTGCATCCTAATTACAGTCAACAATTTAACAACACAGAAATGATAAGTGTACAACAAAAGTATCCAACTTGGCTCCAACACACTCACATGGTGTGTGGAGCCCACACACATTTCACATTCAAGTGTGTGTGGGCTCCACACACCATATGAGTATGTTGGAGCCGAGTTGGACACTTTTGTTGTACATGTATCATTGTTTATCACACAAGAAAAGAAATTTCTCCGGTTCAAATTCAAAAAAAAAGAAAAGAAATTTCTAAATCGCTTTTTCCTACATTCGTCCTAGTTGAGGAGTCAGCAATATCTATTTTTATTTTCTTTCTACTAGTAGTAATTTTTTTTTTTTTTTGAAGAGTACAATATCCGACTCACGTTAGCATTTTTTGAGGCCTTCCAAGCCACAAATCAAGGGCCTCAAAGTTGATTCTACCACGTGTCACTTTTCTATCCATGAGATCTAGACTTCCCACCAAAATCCAAAAATATCTTCCCCTCTGGGCCCCATTCCTCAAGCCACTAAAAATATCACCATTTCCCCCCCCCAATTCCCCCAATCCTTGTTTTGAACCCAACGAGGGTTCTCCACTCGCCAGGCGTTTGCTCCTACTCTCAAGTCTCAAGGTGTGAATTCGATTCTCGGGATAGATCAATTAATTGGGAGGTAAAAGTCCAATGGGATAGCTTATGGGCGCGTTCGAGTTCCTAATTGTTTCTAACTGCTTTCTGTGTGTGATAGTTCCCTGTGGCCTGCCCCGGATAGATCGGTCTTGTCTTGTTAGGGTGGGTGGGGGAACTGGGGATCCTTTAGCATGGAACATAGTTGTAGGGCGGCATCCAAGCCGTTAATCACGCAATCAATGGTCTTAATTTCATCTCAAAACGTGCATGATGCGAGCCATCAATTGCGGAAATAAAATCCGAACCGTTGATTACCGAGATCAACGGCTCGGATGCCGCACTACCGGATCCCCTAGATTCGGGTGTGGGGATTGCTTTTAAAAAAAAATAAAAATCCTAAGTAGCTTTGAATGGGTGGAGTCAGTTGGGATTTTGACATTCGAATTCAGCAAAACCAACCAACCAAGCAACCAATGAGCGTTCGAGTTTTGATACGGAAAAAGCGTGGACGTGGCCAATTTCAGCCACACAACTCGGATCTCCCTTTTCAGATATTTCACGCCTTTTTTCCCTCTTCCCCTACGCGAAAGGCCGTTCTAGCTGGACACGTTACATCCACCGTCCGATCAACCAACATCTCCACCGTCCGTTAATTTCCTTTAATGTTAGTGGCCACTTGAAGATTTGAGAAATAGACATTTATTTCTGCACCCCCCAAATTGCCGGTCAAAATATCAGACGATATTTCTCTGTATATATCTGCGTATATCTGTGTACTTGTGTGTGATTAGGAATTTGAGGAGAGAGAAGGAAAAAGAAGAAGATGAAGAGAGATATGGAAGTAGTGAATTTGGAAGTGGAAGAGATGGAGGGAGTGGGACATGTGAGTAGGAAGATGAAGAAGGAAGATGGAACGGCGGCGGTGTTACGGTGGGAGAGGTTTCTTCCGACGACGGTTCTGAGAGTGTTGTTGGTGGAAGCGGACGATTCGACTCGGCAGATTATAACTGCACTTCTCAGGAAATGCAGTTACAAAGGTAGGTTGGTTGGTTTTTTTGCGATTTGTCTTTATTCTTTTATGTGCTGTTTTGTTGAGGATTCGCGAAACCAACAAACATGTAAACGCACAAAGAATAATCAAGACTGTAAAATAAGAATGCAAGTTCACAAATATGTACTTGAGTACATCACAGCTCACACACAATCACTCTACGTCGGCTGCATATAGCGTATCTGTCCTACGACTAGGGATGACAACGTGGTGAATCGGGGATGGATTTGCGCATGGTCCTCCTTCAATTGGAATTTATGCTGATTTTTTTTTTTTTTTGCAATGGAAATTCCTGTATATTTTTGGTAAAGTTCATCTTGTTGTGATAGAAATGAACAAGATCAAATAAGTTTTAGCTAATGTAATAAAGATACCCATTATTATTCCAAAGACTCTTCTTGCTTTATTTATTTCAAAAAGCTCAGGAATGAATATGTACAGAATAGAAAGGTTCTAGAGGAACGGATCGGTGTTTGTAGAACTGCCTCCAACCCGATCCCCGATTTTTTTCCCCTCCAAATCCGATCCAATCCCCCAAAAAATCCCTGATACTCCAACCCGAATGGGGTGGGGACGGATCTGATTGGCTGCAATTGCCATCCCTACCTAGGACCATGCGATTTCACCGGGCAAGTCGAACCCCAAACCATCAGCAAAGGGCGACTCAAACCGAATCAGGCTTCATTAGCCCAACAATATTGATATTGGGATTCGGTTATGGGTTGGGAAGTGAAGTTTAAGTTTTGATGGGGGTGTGGTCTACTGTGACTCTGTGAGCTAAAGCTTTGGTACCAGGTTTCTTGATTGTTTCACCAGGCAAATTGGGTTTTGGCGAAACATAAAATGAAAACTAAGCCAAGCAGATATGTAAGATTCAAGCAATCTTTAGATAAAAATATGGTGCTGAGTGCAGACTCTCTCAGCCAATTGCAGTGTATCAGGGGTTTTATCAATTTTGATGGCCAACCATTTAACTTTTCCAAAGAACTTTGTGTTGGCGCATCACTTGTGTAATCTGTTGCCCAATGGGAAAAATGTGAATTGATGTTTTTCGTCATGTATGCATAGACAACTTCAATGGATAAAACGGATTTACATAGCCGATTCCAATCGACTGGGACTAAAGACTCGGTTTCTCAAGTATTAGGTTTTTGCATCAGAGATATTATACGCATGCTCTGCCCTTTATCCTTGGCTATAGCCTATAGCACTGTTACTATTGTTGCTTTGCTTGAATCCCCTTTTATTTTCACCTTTTGGTTTTGACCAAATTCAGTCATGTCACTGGGGTCTCGGGGACTAACTAGGACTTGTTACTTTTGAGCAGTTACTGCAGTTTCTGATGGATTGAAGGCATGGGAAGTACTGAAGGGAAAACCTCAAAACGTAGACCTCATACTGACTGAAGTTGAATTGCCATCAATCTCCGGATTTGCTCTTCTTACCTTGGTTATGGAGCACGAGATCTGCAAAAACATTCCTATTATAAGTACGACAGCGAATTCTATTTACGACATTGAATAAAGTCTCAATTTTTTCGAGGACTCTAAATTATTCATAGTTTTAACAATCCATCCATGATCATGCAGTGACGTCCTTAGACGATTCGGTTGGCACAGTCTATAAATGCATGTTGAGAGGCGCTGCAGACTTTCTTGTCAAACCCTTGCGAAAAAACGAGCTGAGGAACTTGTGGCAGCATGTTTGGAGAAAACAAGCTGTATGTTTAATCCCTAGCTCAACTCTTACTCATTACGTTTTCAATATGTTCTCCTTGGTACCTTAAAATTCAACATCTTGATGGAATCTTGTATTTTCATGTTCTTAAATCAGTTACCTAAGGGTGGCCATGGGTCGCAGAATGAGAATGCCGGACAAAAGAAGGTTGAAACCATGGGAGAAAACGATGCTTCAAGTAATCAGTCAAGTGGCTGTATAGCCTGTAGTCAGGGAAATAAGGATTGTAGTGAGAGAGGAAGGGAAGCTCAGGTAGAGTTTTTTATTCCTGTACTTGGAATTATCATGTCATTTTGAGAAGAAGATTTAGTACTATTCTGTGATTAGTTTTGAAAGACTTCAATAGACCGCTTATGGGTGGAAGGAATTTCCTTTCAGTTAAGGTTGGTTAAGCGATATTTAGTTGGAAACTGAGTGTTTGCAATCCCTTGTGCAGAGTTCTTGCACTAAGCCAGATTCAGAAGATGAGAGAAGATCTGAAGAAGATCTGAAGGCTATCTCACAGCCCAAGTCGAGCAAAACTCCCGAGGACGACATGGAAATACAGAAGCATGAAGAATGTGTCAAATCGACAAGTAAATTGTTTATGCATGATTTCGAAGACATAGGTAAGGATGCTAATGCAATGACTAAGGGAGAAGATGTGGAGGCTGAAAGTCAACGGGAGCAAGCTAATATCACCAGTGAAGCGAGTGACAATAATGACGTCCTTGTCAGTTGTGCTAGAGAAGCCATTGACTTGATGGGAGGATTTGATGACTACCCAAATTGCGGATTTAGAAGCTTTGAAAATACCGGTACAAATAACGTTGGTTCTTTTCTGCTTTTGGATCTTTCCTTGAGGAGATCTAATCCAAGTGGCTCCATGAATGAAGCTAGTGGTGAAAGGCAAACACTGAACCAGTCTGATGTATCAGCTTTCTCGCGGTAAGTTACTGTTTCCAAATGTTTTGCAGTATATGTAGAACAATAGGAAAAGCAATTTATTCATTTTTTGTACATAACTGACAATCTTGGGTAGGGTGGATCTTTGTGTCTTTCTATGTTCTAATAGTTGGAAACTCGTACCTTACCGTACCGACTTCTAATCAACTCTAAATAATACAAATATGCAGGTACATTAACCAGGCATTGCCGCCCCTACACTCATCCGCTAGCAATCGTGATCAGCAGAAAGACCACAGTTCTAATGCCGACGGACAATTATATGGTCATACCACTAGTTTTAACTCCAACACTCATGATTTGGCACAAAGTTCTCCGAAAAACATGCTCTCTCTGGCGACTGGTCTATCTGGGCAATCTGAAGTTGCTTATCCTTGTCCCCGAAAAACAGTAGCTGTCCCAATTCCAATGAGTGGCATAAGGTTTGACAACCTACGCACTCCCTATAGCTCCGAAGCCCGTCCCCTATTTTTTACGCAATCAGGCCTAGCAACGGTGGAGAATCCTGGTTTAGCTCACCATCAGGAACTGACCTTTCAAGCAAATTCGTTTCACCCGTACGATCTTGAAACCAGAAACAGTCAACAGTATCATAACTTGGTTGATCAAAATGGCAATTATTCCACAAACCAAACTGAGCACGAGAAGAAGCAGCAGTTGGAATCCTCGGAGGATCAAAGGAATTTATCATCTGCTTCTGGTCAGAGTGGCAGTAGCAGTTTCTGTACTGGTAATGGAAATGTCGATCAAGTTTCAGTTGTCCGAAATGCTCCTGAGAGTGGGAACGAAAGCAGCCATCGATCTGTCCAGAGAGAAGTGGCTCTAACCAAATTCCGGTTGAAAAGAAAAGACAGATGCTATGAGAAGAAGGTATATATACCTTCGCATTATTGGTTCAAGGCATAGCTTTTCCATTTCTTTCATGACCTGGACTTAAAACCCCTTTTTTTTTTTTTCCACAGGTGCGATACGAAAGCAGAAAAAAACTAGCAGAGCAGCGGCCACGAATAAAAGGACAGTTTGTTCGCCATGTGCATACCGAGCCCGCTCTCCTACAATCAGAGGCCAGTGTTGCAGTTAGTTAGATGGCAGCTATTCACAGCTTGATTTCAACAGTAGGAGCTATTGGCGCCATTGTATTCGATGATATTGAATTGGTTCACAGAGATCATCATCTCAAACAGAGTGGGGATACAGGTTAAAAGGATACGTTAGATGCTAACATCACTAGCTTGTCCGTTTCCCATATGTATGATATGATCACTGTGCATTATTAATCAATCACTTGTAATTTCTTCACAACTCATATGCAAAGCAGTTGTAACTCCTTTATTCTTTACTCACTGAATGGAATGAGATTTAACCAGCTCTGCATGGGGCTGCAAATGAACCAAGCCGTTCGTTAATTGTTTGAGGCTCGACTCCGTAAAAGCTCGTTCGAGTTCGATTTGATTATTAAATGAGCCGAATGTGAACCTCAATTTTAGGCTTGTTCAATAAATGAGCCGAACCTAAACTTGCTAGTATTCTGCTTAATTAGGCTCGTGAACCTGGAGTATATTTGTATATTTCATACGAATATCACATAGAAGCTCGATTATAAACTTCTACGTACTTGTTAATGTATAAACTTTTAAAAGTATTACAAGTTTGAATTTTAAGATGTCTTTGCAACTTTATATATGCAGTACACTTCCAGTCCGGATTCCAGTCCAGACGTCCGGACTTGAATAAAATCCGGACCTCATAGTTTTGGATCAAATCTCGACAATCCGAACCGTTAGATGTGTTTAAAACGTGTTTTTAAGGTCCATCGCGAGGATTCGTTAAAAAAAAAAAAACTCGGCGGGGGTTGATAGGAGTAGTTTTTGTTAAAAACGCTATATATTAAACACATCTAACGGTTCGGATCGTCGAGATTTGGTCCAGAGAGTGACGAAAAAACAGTGGTCCGGATTTTATTCCAGTCCGGACGTCCGGACTGGAAGTGTACTGTTATATATGTACTATATACTTACATATGTAAAAAATAAAAAAATGCTTATCTACTATTTTAGTCTCTATAAAATACACCAAGTTTTAATTTCGTCCTTGCAAAATATTTTTGTGTCAATTTTGTCCTTATAGTTTCAGACGAATTTCAATCTTTCCTTCCATCAAATTAATGACGGAAAATGCTTATGTGACAAACGGAAAATGCTTAAAATACCAAAAAATGCTTAAAATAAAGGAAAAATGGTTAAAATACCGGAAAAAATGATTAGTCTCCAAAAAAAATGACGAAAATTATAAAATACCGGAAAAATTTATTAGATAAAATTTTTATGAAATTTATCTAAATTTTTATTGGAGATTAATCATTCTTATCGATGAGAGGAATCAGAAAAGTATAAAATATGGCCGAATTTAAAAAAAATTCATACAAGACCACACTTTTTTTTTTGAAACGGCAATAAAATTTATTGAAGAAAATTTGACAATGGGTACATCAAGTTGGAGGGAGAAAAGAGAGGACTCCAACCAAGGTTGGAAAAATTAAAACACCCATTGGGCCAAAACCGACACTTTATAACAAAAAAAGAAGAAGCTATTTGGTATTCTTTCGTCTTTGGAAAATCTTTTTGTCTAATTCGGCCCATATTTATCGACGAGAGGAATTACTATTTTCTTTTTTTTGATATCAAATGTCGTCTTATATGAATTTTCTTTTAACTTCGACCCATATTTTTATATTTTCTGATTCCTCTCGTCGATACGAATGATTAATCTCCAAAAAATTCATTAGAAAAATTTCATAAAATTTTTAGTTCTGAATTCATTAGATACCCTTATATTTTTGAATCGTTAAGGCTCGTGAACAAGTTCGAGTTCGACTCAAAACTAGGCAGCTCGGCTTGTCAAATTTTCATTGAGCTCGAGCTCAACTTGAGTTCATTTAAAAATTAAACGAACAAACCCGAACATTCTAAAGCTCAGCTCGTTTGCAGCCTTAGGTCTCAGCATAATGTTTCCTTTTCTTTGTCGCTTCAAGTATTTTATTTCGTTTACGCTTTCGTTTTCTTTGGTAGGAGAAACCAGCAAGGGATAGAAACTTGACCTCCATGCGGGCATAGAAAAACAACGTTAGCATCCAAAAGCAAATAGGGTAAGCAGGTAATCAAAATATGCACCAATTAAAAATTATTGCCGGTATCCTCATTCCACATCAGGAAGGAAGAACAATGTCTAATGCAATACAAGTGAAACTCGAGACATTCCTAGTATCAAGCAACAATGCCTTTCAAAGAAAAAAGCAGTGCACTGGTGACTGGTCATATAAAGTGAGCAACATCGTTTTGGATGGCACCCTTTTTACTTTCGTTTTTTAACAAGGCGAATTTCATTCAAAGCCTGAAACGATCGTTTTGGATGGCACCCTTTTTCCTTTTTTTGAACATTCAAAGCCTGAAACGAGCCAAAGCTATCAATCATCTAGACACAAGTACATGCACGTTGCAGAGTCAAAGGACACATGTTGCAAAGCAAACGGAAAAACAAGTTCGAATACAGGCCAGTTGCAGATTAGGTTAAGTAGAGGATTCAATAGGGAAAAAGTCTTGATCGAAGTTTAGTATCATGCAAGCAATCTCGACCGCTTGATGTGTATTTTTCTACGGAAGTGGATCCTCTTATTAGTAACTCCTCTTCTGAGTAACTGTTCAGGACAGTTGCTGGAGTTATCTCACAAGTATAGGTCCCACAAGAATATATTTCCGTATAGATACTCCTACATTGTAAATAAATGTTGGGATATGCTAGAGTATCACAAGCGTAGGTCCCACAAATATAGTGGTTTTTTAAAGGGGATTCAAATAGAGGCTCTCTCAAGCATGTTGGACCAGTGTTGGTCTTGTTTTACAGACAATTTCAGGGCACTTTCGACCTTTCAGTACATGTCCCTACTGAGGATATTAACATCAAAATTATGCAAAGTGCAAGAGAATCCAAATGCATAGAGACAATGGAAGTTACAGGTAATGCCTATAGATATGGTTGCAGATACAGTGGCACCAAAATTTAATTGAGCTTTTCCTCTACATGCCCTCAATAATGCTAGCTAATAGTCCTACTAAACGACAGTATGTGCTGCTAGTAGTGCCAATTCCACACCAATTCCATTAACGCACGCCAATGAGTTTTTTTTACACCAATGGAAGTGCAGATATGGTATCCCGTCAATTCTGTTAGGGAGTATTGTCCCGTCACCCCACACCACTATCTGTGTAGGGAATCTACCGCACCTATGTCGGGACCAAAGCTAAAATCCCACCATGTGTGGGTGGCATTAGGGGTATGTTTAGCCCCTATGAGAGGCTATGGGGACTTGAACCTGAACCTTATCCTACCAAGTTCAAGTTTCCGACTATTGAACCAACCCTTCATTAGTACAAACTCTGCTGAGTGTGGAAATGTAGTCGAACTTCTTTTTTGTTCACGAGAAGATAATGAAAATCTGACAAATTCTTCTGCGATGAAATTATTTTCCCGGTTTTCTTTTATAATTTTTTTTTTGAAACTGCGTTTCGGGTGGAACTTTTTTCACATATTTTCTAAACTTATAATTTTGTTTTCAATGAGAATGAGAATGACAAGCAATTCTGAACTGTTCATTTTGTATAATTTTTGTTTCTAAAAAGAACACGAAAACGGAAATTATAGTCTTCTTGTTAGAGCCATATGCATTTGTTGACCACAAAAAATCCATCAAAAAAGTTGATAAAACAATTTCTTGCACGCATCGATCATAGCCCATATGACCTGTTAGCCAACACAAACCAGATTGGCTGAAGATGACCAGAGGGAGAATTGGGACCTCAAGCCATCATCCTTATCACTACAAAGGTCCAGAGAAATTCAACAAAATGGAAAGGCGAATATCTTTTTTACCAAGTTGCAATTTCAGACACACGGACCTGTATTTGGTACCCTAAAGCGAAGAAAATAAACGAAAGTTCACCAAAAAAATCAAGGAAAAGCACAGATGAGAAATCACCAAGACGACGCGGTAGAGGGCAGACCAACTTTTGCTCTGATTGAACGCCCTAATAAAAAGAAAACATGAAGTGCAAACAAAGCAACGATGACCCCTTATTCAAACTCATGACTTTGTTTCAAGACAGTAATATTCTTCGAAGATCCCGAAAAACTTTTGGTTGGATGGCACTCCACCATCGAAACTGGTTGGATGGCACTCCACCATCAAACGGTGGAGGACGAGAGGAAGATGTACTAGTCAACATGTTTGTAATCAAATCAAACGGCTCCGATTCAGCCAACATTTTGGTAAGCTATCGTTGGAATTCAACTAACCACATACCTGCTACCATTCCATTCATACCCTTTACTTAGCTCAAAAGTAAAGGGTAAATAAGAAATAATATATTAAGCCCCCACCCCTAAGGAGATTGGAGTTTTCCTCCCAAGGGCTTCCAAAAAGTTGATTTCACAGATTCTCCATGTCTTCCTCCTCTTTTAGACTCTTTCCTGTGCACAGCTCAATAAAAAAACACAAATATCTAAGACTTCCAAGGTCTTTTCCCCACTCCAATAGCATGCGTTTAACTTGGAAAACAAAATGTATTTTGCAAACATAATGTGGAGAGAGAGAGAGAAGGTTTTAAATATTGGTATCGGTGATACGGCCAAATATCGGCCTGTATCGGACCGTATATCGGTCAATATCTGTATCGGTACCTTGAAAAACCGATACGTATCGGCCGATATTTAAATCAGAGAGAGAGAGAGAGAGAGAGAGAGAGAGAGAGAGAGAGAGAGAGAGAGAGTTGCACCATTTCTCACTCAACTTCAATCACTCGGAAAGGCAACTCTAGCACTTGGCACTAAGAAAAAGCTCTCAACTTTGCACTTTCAATTCTTAACTTTGCACTTTCAATAATTCTAAAAGTGCTTCCCATCTGATACTGGGCGAAATAAATCTCCCTGTATTCCTCCCAAATCAATCATCAAGTTATCCATAAAGACAGAAAACTTGTGAGGCATATACTTCTAAAGCCTTATACGAAAGTGCATGCATATTCATGATGGCAAATATGACTCTCTTACCACTTTAGACTGCTTAATTGTTTTTAGTATTAGATGCATTCTTGGATTTGAACCTAATGAAAGCACATGAAAACAGACAAATAAATCGAAACAAATAAAACTCGCAATACGCGCGCGCGCACACACACACACAGAGTTAAGATACACTTGGATTCAATGAAGGACTTTCACTTCCTTCCAAACTGTGACATCCCCAACGTGAATGATAAATTTGCGAATCCAGGCATAATGAAAACTGACTCATTCTTTCTGATACATTTTCAAAACAAGGGCAGTGTAGCGGACATAGATGTCCTAAAACGGATGTCTGGATACAGATACGAACACAGTTGTGTCTGGAGCCGTTCTATGCCGGTGGGATTCACTTACATCGGACGTCTTCAAAAACATCTGTGTCCCAATCTGTGCTCGGATACTAGTGTCCGAAGCATTTTCCATCAAAGCAAAGATATAAAAGGGAAGGAAGGATAACACTGCAACTACATAAATTATTTCGCTTAGTGTATTCTCATATAGAGCAGTTTGCAGCAAAATCTTTTGCTTGTAGGTTGAACTGTGTTACGCCAAACAATTAACCTATCACACTTTTGTGGGCCACAAAATAATTACAAAAAAAGTAACTTTTATTAACTGAATAAAAAAAACTAAGCCCCCTACATCTTAAAGGCACATTCCAGAAGTAAATAGGTAAAATGTCTATTACATTCATCTTTAATACCAGGAGGAGCTACCGGTCAAAAGCAAAATTATTGCTGCTTTTTGCTTCCCCCTTCTCCTTATAAACTCCATCACTTCCCTTTCCTTGGCCCATGTATGTTTTTTCCCTCCCTCTCTCTCCCCCAATCTCTCTCTAACTGCAAATGTCTCAAGTCCTCACAAAATCTCCCAAACACTGCGGCAACAAGCAAGGAGTAAACCTCGACAAGTTCTATAAGAAGCTATTCAAAGCTTTCTCTGCATTATTCCTTTCCATCCTATCTCTCATTTTCCTCGTTTGGCTAATCCTGCATCCTTCAAAGCCGGAGTTCTCTCTCCAAGAAGTTAACCTCTACCAACTCAACCTCTCAGGGAGTCACCTTCTCAACTCCTCCATCCAACTCACTCTCCTATCCAAAAACCCAAACCAGAAAGTTGGCATTTACTACGATGAGCTTCAGGTATATGCCTCTTACAAGGGCCAACAGATAACTGTGGATACCTCTCTTCCTCCTTTCTATCAAGGGCATGAAGAGAGAAACATTCTAACCGCGTCTCTGGGTGGAACTGGGCTGCCAGTGGCCTCCTCTTTTGGTTATGAAGTGGGGCGTGACCAAACGGCTGGGAAATTGGTACTGAGTCTAAAGGTGAACGGAAGGCTTCGTTGGAAGGTGGGAACTTGGGTTTCGGGGCGGTACAGGTTCAATGTTAATTGTGTTTCTATCATGGATTTCGGGCCTACTATCCCCTCAGGTCCACTGAGTTCCGAGCGAGGGACTCAGTGTTCCACAACAGTTTGAATGAAGATCAACGTACTTGCTTAGCATCTAAGGGATTGTTTTTACTGGGAAGCTTTTTTTCTTTTCTCCAGGTTGTTTTGGTAGGTTAACTTGCTTGCTAGTGCTTGTAAATTAATGATGAATCATAGATAATAAATTTGCAATTACAATTACAATGAAAAGGTTGGTTGGTTTGTTTGTTTAAGTTATCTTTCTCTACCACTCTTTGAGTTGATGTCTTGAAACTTACATGGGATGGGTAGCGAGCGGAATTGTGGACAGAGAGTGGAATTGTGGAAAGATATGGGTGGCTTATTGTGTTTCCCCTAGTGGTTAAGTAAGAGGGGAAAGATGAGTAGGAAATGTTCCACTTTTGCTTTGGGATATTTCAGGGGGTACAATAAAGAGTTATGGACAGCAATCATGAATCATGATATAAGATTCCAAGGGGGAAAAGAGGATAAAGAGGCAGGAACTTCAAATTTACATGCCAATCTCTCCCTTTTGATCTTCTTCTCTAGTTATTTTAGGGACCTGATGAAACTCTTACTCACAGCAGCTGGGTCCCTATGGAGTTTTGAGTCCAACCCTTCTCCTGTGGTAAGTACTCAGCACACTTGCTGAAGTTCCCTCTTCCCCAACCTATACGTCCCAGACAGGATATACAGTCAAAATACTCTTTGTTCTGTAGTATCAAAGAGGAAAAGGAAGAGAATAATATCTCCCATAAATCTTTTTCTTTCCCTCTTCCAATCATCTGTCTAGAAATAAGACAGTTAAATCAATATGGTTATCCTCTAGCAAGGAAAAAAAGAGTCTGTTATGCCTAATTCCAGGAAGATGGTATTGGGGCTGACAACCTTGTATCTTAGGCCAAGTCCCAGGGGCAACCAAAACCTCCCACTGGAGATATCCCATAAAAGATCTTGATGTTGTTGAATACTGACAAAACAGGTAAAAACAGGTAGGTCAATCCTCAGCTAAAAAGATAGAGAGATAAAGAATGGAAAATAACTGTTGGCCCTATAATTCAAAAGTGACCAAACTTTCCATGGTTTCAAAAGCCAAGTTGCTTCTCACCTACTGCTACGGTCCTACAGATAACAAAATAAACCTCAAGCTATCAGAATATGGATGCCACAGGGCCGAAGTTATCTGCAACGCAATCACTTGATATAACATCACTAACAAGCAATACCAAAATATCCATGAAAATCACGACACATTATATCGGTGCAAAACAATCAAGAAAATTATGCTGCACGAATAAGTTATTATGGGACAAATTATGTAGCACACGTGTATTCAGTGTATCCCAGGCAAGAAAGTAGAAATTACACGATGTGTAGTAATCTAAACCTAAACAAGTCCACAACTTTTATGCCGCAACACAATAGTTTCTTCAAGAAACCTCCAAAACCAAGGTTACTAGTGATTCTTTTAAGTGGAGAAGATAGCAAGTGGAGAAGATAGCCACACAGCAAATGAATTTGGAGAAGATTTTGCATCTTAATCTCCTACTACAATATGATTTTGCGTCCGTTTCCCATTTCCTACAGGCCAAACCTAAAGTGAATCCATATGTAGAAAGCAACAATATAATAGACAAGGCACAAGCTTAAAGTTTAAAGGGAAACCTAAGCCAGGACAAAATAGCTTTACCAAAAAGAAGCACTCTTAACCTGCTAAAAGTAGAAGTATCATATTTTTTGTCCCCAGATAATGGTAGTCCCTATCCCAGCAGAAATCAGTTAGGCAACTCCTCTTAACAATGGAAGAAAGGCTTTTGAAGGCCAACTTCTTTTATTTTTTATGAAAAATTTCTCTCCATCTCTCCCCCTTGCAGTCACCATCAGGCTTCAAGAGCAATATAAAACATCTGACTTCCCAAGCCAAAAAGCTACAAAGTACTTTAATAATCTTATTGACTGCAGCTATTGCTTACCGTGTAACATTCTACATTATGCACATGAACCGATGGCAATCATTCCTGTATGGCACATGAAAGGACAAATGTCAGAAGCGCAGAGTCCTACAAGATTTGGACTCCACAAAAAGACAACAGACCATTGGATGGTGATACTCAAATTGTTCTCAAACATCAGGATCAGATGACAAGGGGTTATGCAGTGGAGACTGTGCATAACATTCCCTTGCAAGCAAATGACGCAAAATAAGATGGGTTCTGGAAGTTCCATATATGGGTGTGCTTAAAATTAAGTTCAGAGAGAGGCAGGGAGAGAGGAGAAAAATTCCTTGCAAGGTATCAATCGTAATTGCAAACAGAAGTGGTAGTGAAATTAATTGTCATGCTTTTTATGGAGCTTTCAATCAAACAACATTGGCTATTTGGCGAGGATCATTCTGAACTCCAAGATAGACATCAATTTGAGTCTCAATGGTTTAGACTTCCAATGTAATTTGCCTGAACCATTGCAGTCCTTGTTTCTTTTACCTAGTTTCCTAGATAAAAAAGATATCGGCATATACCAAATGCAACTCTTGGAGCCATTATTTATCAATGCTACTTTTCTCTATGAGCTACTAGCGTGCTCTATGTTTGTAATACTACTGGTACCTAGTAAATTCCCTACCTCTAGCCATGCTAATGCATACTCCACAAGCAATTTATTTTCGTTTACAAGTTTCCTCCGCGAGCACTTCCAACCATAAAATGACACCTTGGAGGCCAACTCAAACGAAAACCAAAAGGAGGCACTGCAGAAGTGCACATTTATTGCTGTTTACACCTTTATGACATAGGAATAGTCTGCAAACCTAAGTGCTAAACCAAGAGCAGGAGACTACAGATAAATGGACCAGAATCATCAGAACAGTAGCTCTCTCAAGGACATAAACTTGACTGAAGCCAGAAATATCATTTGCCTTTGCTCGCTCATAAGCATACTTTGTGACTTTCTTACCTAGAATGTGAATATGAAGAACCTCAAGCATCGATCTCTCAAACTGTATCATCTAGCTATAGTCCACCAAGGCTTTCAAAAAAATACGAGGACAGCTAGGTTTTCCACTAGGTAGGAGTGGAATAGGAGAAGGGGAAGTTGCTGCGAGCTGCAATGAGACTAGAACCCACAGATAACATCTAGTAAGAGAGCGCCTCATTCAACAGGCAAACTCCCGGCCTCAAGAGTGGTTGGATTCTGCAACATAAACTTGGTTACAACACTAGATGCAGTATATAGCACGACATGACTGTATCACAATCCATAAGTTTCCATGCACAATTACGTCTGTCCAAAGCTAGTGGCAACATATTTGGGATACATCCAATGTATTTCCCCTTCAAAATTAGCAATTAGAAAAACATTTCTCTCGCATCTCGCCAAATATAATGATAAAGAACTGGCTTGTCCATGTATCCCAAATTGCCAATTGAAAGAAAACTAAATTGACGCTTGTTCATACTTGAAATGGAAAATTCCAGAAAAACTAAACTGCCAATTGAAAGAAAACTATTTTCATAGCGTCAAACAATCACATTATAATTTATTCCCCAGTGCCATATCTTAAAAAATCCCAGAATGAAAACAAACAGCATCTCAAGTTCTCAATAACTGAAGCAAGGAAGAACTTTATAACTCAAATACAAATCTAAATCAAGTCATCACATCTGTATCAATATATATACCTGTAAAAGATACACGTACGTTTTTTTAGACTGGTAAAAGATACATGTTCGTGCTCACAAGTCACAAATATCCAGCCTAAACCTAAAGGTCAACAAATCATTGCTACACTACTAAAAATGACTATAGCGTCACCAAAATAAGAATCTTCAAAACCTAAATGAACCAGGGAGAACTCACATTTCACTAACCATACCAAAATCAAATTGAATTGGCATCCACCCACTTCCAATAATGTTTTCTACAAGAAACTGCCGCATCCGCAACCCTGTTCTCATCACTATCCTCATACTCCGCCCCTTCTTCTGTACAAAACTCCCCCTCAGGCAACCCATCCACTAACGCATCCACCGAATGCAACACGTAACAAGCCGGCAAACCAGGATATGAAACCGAAACCCTCTCTTCCACCTTCTTCACATAAGAATCCTGCACAATCCTCACACCACCATCACCACCCCCAATTACCGACCCGAGCTCTTCTCTAACTGCACGCGCTACGGCAGCCTCTAGGGTTTCTCCCGGCTTCATCTTCTCCGAAAGAGGTCGGTTCCGATCCCGCACCGATCCGTCTGATAACTCCTGGCGTCCGAAACAAAGCAAGAAATTAGACGCTGGGGTGAAAAATGTATGTACAGTCAAGAAAAGCAATAGAAGTTACCTCTTAAAAATATGTTATTTCGTATAAAAACAACGGGAATTGATATTGGCACTCCCTTTTTCTCTATTGGCACTCCCTTTTTTTTGTCTCTATTCATAAAATGCAAGAGTAACTTAACCTAATAAAGAAAAAAAAGGGAGTGCCAATAAAGAAAAGTGGAATGTCAATGCCCAATAACGTAACATAAATTATTAATTAGTTAAAATTAAAGGTAAGAGCAAGTCCACCCTTGTACTCAATCTCATGCCAAAGCCAAAATTTGGCATAAGAATGGCAAAACCCTCTCCACCCATTGTGCCATACTCAATACTAAATTTTGACAATGCCATGGCATCCAATTTAGCACTTGCCAAATTTGCCACCTCATCAAAGGCTCTACGCCATTTAATATGTACAAAAAACTGAGATGGGATTGGCTCAATGGTTTGGATTTGAGATTGTGCCAAAACGGCCCAAACTAATGCAGTGACGTTGCTATGTTTTTGGCCTTTTGACACTATAGCAAACCAAAAAATAACTTTGGAGCATCAACAGTGGACTTGCTATAATATGAAAATAAGAGCAGTCATCCTAATTTTTAAAGGAATACTCACAAAAAGAGGGACAACAACCAAAATTCTAGAAGTTATGAGGGACCATTTCATCTATATTATAAAAATCTCTAAAATTACTAGGGTAGCATATACGATAAATAAAAACTTGAGGGTGACCATGGTTGGTCCTCCCTAGCTTCGTCCATACCTGGCACGATTCAATGAGGATCCGGTTGTTTGATCCAATAATTCGAACAATAACGACGTCGAGGGTACGAATGGGAGGGGCAGAATCGTCATCGATAAGTGTAGTTTCGCCTTCGGAGAGCTCGAGGAAGAGGTTGTGGACGTTCTTGGTGCCTGGTTTGACGCCCCAGGAGGCGAAGGAGTCGGCAGGGAGGCGGGGTTTGAGCCAGTCGGAGAGGGATTGAGGGGTGGCGAAGCGACGGTTAGGGTTAGGGTTTGGGAGGGACATGGTGGGGAGTTTGAGGAAGCGACGGTGGTGGTGGTGGTGGGGGAGAGAGAGGGGTTTGGAGGGGGAGGAGACTAGGAGGAAGAGAGAGAGTGCGGTGAGGAGGAAGTCGGGGAGTGTGGTGGTGGTTTGCTTTTTGTGGAGGTGGAGATGGTGGTGGTGGCTGGTTTGATTTGGGGGTGGGTTTTGAGACATAATCAGGTTTTGGGTGGTGGGAGTGTGTAGGCTAGTGAGTCCATGTTGAACGAAGAAGGGAAACGGGAGGAGAAGGGTGAGGACAACGTGGTAACACGTATGCTCGGTCACATGGTATTCATTAGGTATCCAAAAAAAAAATTCAGTGCCGAGAGGGTACCATGTGATACCCCTTGGCGCATTTAGGCAGTCCATTTTGGCTTTAGACAGTCTCGATTGGAGAGAGAGAGTACGAGAGAGGATGTTTTAATCTCGGCCGTCCAATATACTTTTGGACGACCCGGATACAACTACCATGTAGCCTCAGCCACGTGATACCCATTAGGTACCCAAATAAAATTTCGTGTATGACTGATATAAGAACGAAACTCCAAAATAATCGACTCGTCGAGAGTGAACAAATCACATTTTTAGCTATTATAAATGTTTGAATAATTATAACGTTGTCAAATGTGTTTTGTTCACTAAAAAACTGATAAGTTATTGATGTTTGATCAACTTGCTTTTTCAGATATTTTTTACACGCGTCACGCTCTAGAACGGGTCAGATCACATTTTTAACTAAGCAGAGGTGGTTTTGGAAATGAGAGGGGTTGAAATTGAAGAATTTTACTTGGATCCGACACATGTTTGATGTTTATGTTTGGTTTGGAATTTATCGCATTTTTATTCCTTGTTGTTATCTTTTTTTATTTTTCTTCCCACAGGTTGTTATTGTTTTGTATTGTAATTTTACTGGTAATTAAAACCATTCATTCCTCTAGAAAATACGAAAAGCTATACTGGAACATTTTTCTTTCCTATAGAGAATGGGATAATTTGTGATGGCTTACAAGTTTAGAGATATTGCACAAAGGTAGGGGTGGGCATGCTTGACACGAAAAATAAAATAAATCTATGTAGTTGAGCTAAAAATAAATATTTTTATGAGTAATTTTATATATTAAACATTAGTTTGATAAACTGTCAAGAAAAAAAATAAAATTTTAACTAAACGTAGGACTTTTTGACGTGACAAGACAACACGAACCCGACACGACCCGAAACATGACACGAAAATCTGACAAGTTGAAAAATGTTATTAGAATTTATAAATAAGATTCTGATACATAATACGAAAATGACACGAAATAACCCGATGCCCACCCCTACACAAAGGGTTTAGAGTAGTTAGGGGGTGTTCCATTGAGAGAGTTTTTTGGCTTTTTAGCTTTTATCGGCGTTTTATGTAATGTATTGTGAGAAAATAATTGCATCGGTTTTAAGAATAAGTTGGCTTTTTAATTTTTTTTGAGCAAGTGGAACGGAGCCTTATTTAATGATTCTGAATTCCTAAACTAATGGGAGTTAAATAATCCATACGGGACCAATTAAATAATGTGTAGTCTCATGCTATTGAATAGCTTATTTATAAAATGAAATTTCCTCTTGTTATTAAAACAAAATGAGAGCCAACAGGGCCTCACTCAATGAGAAAAGTTGTCAAAAACTAAAAGCAATTAAAGGGCCTGCCTATATGCATGTTGTGGGCTTCTAAAATTAGGCCCCGTGGGCTGCCTCAACTAACTGTTCATGTTTGAGCTTGTTGCCTTGCTCTTGCTTATTCATTCTCTCTCCAGATTTCAGTTCTTTCTTCTGATCAGAGTAAAATAAAATATCACTATCTCGTGTCTTTGTTTTCTTTGTAAACCCACAAAAGAAAAGTACACAAAAAAAAATGTAGACTATTGAAGTAGTTGGACTTTACGATGTTTTAGAGAGTCGAAATCATGTATTATCGAATCTGGGTCAATAATCAATATCCTTAACAAATAATTCTCTTTTTTTTTGGTAAATACAAATAATTCTCTTTCAATGAAGATAATCATTGAATCCACAAGAAAATTGTCCCTCGTTTTGTTATGAAGTTTAGTTTTCACATGATTATTCATAGCTGAAAATGCTTTTTCCATAGTTGCCGCGCTTCATAATTGAAATCGTGAACCGTGTTGGGTTATTCAAAGGAGATTCATTGGTGGGCGCTTTGTTTGGGTGTGTGTTCATTTATTTTTGGATAGGTCATGGGTGTTCATTTAGAATGAATTGAGCTACACACAAAAAATGAGACGGGCTAAAATTTATTAGGCTTTAATTTTACACACACACACACACACACACACACACACACACACACACACACATATATATATATATATATATATAGAAAGAGAGAGAGAGAGAGAGAGTACCCTTCCTATCTGGACGACCGGATAGAAACAAAAACCGGACCATTGTGTTTTCGTCACTTTACGGACCAAATATCGACGATCCGAGCCGTCAGATGTGTTCAAAACGTGTTTTTAAGGTCTAACACGAGGGTTCGTTGAAAAAAAACACTCGGAAGGGGTCGATCGGAGCAGTTTTTGTTTTTCAAAAAAATTGCTCTGATCAACCCCTTCCGAGTGTTTTT